>JAJGRW010000094.1:140559-283439 GCA_025461045.1 Carex parvula | reverse complement strand
TATTTTTTTATGTTTTTTATATGTAGAAGCCTAAATTTATTTAGATATGTACTCGCCACGTACTTGTCATAAGTTTATTACTATGCCTTCTTTTGGTGATTTTCTTCTATTTTTTAAATGTCATTTAAGGAATTGTTGGATTGATTGATATTTGATTGGTTGTGTCTTCATTTCTTTATATAATTAATGTTATTTGTCATTTAATGATCTTATTTAAGTAAACATGATTTTATTCTAAAATATATTTTAGATACGCAAATGAATATAAATCCTTTGGAGAGGAGGATAACTAACAATAACAAGGGTCATAATATGACAATAGAAGATCTCATAACATAACAACAACAAATAATACAACTTATTTTTATAATTTTTTTCTCTCTTATTTTCCCTTTAAGCAACATAAAACAAAAAACTGTTATGTATCAGCAAAAAGAAAACTCATAAGTATGTCATTAAAGAATAAACTTTACATTTATCTGATAATAGATTGGTCTATCTTTTTTATTATTGAATAATTAGTCTTTTCATTTATTTATTTTATTATAAAAACATGTCTGGCACGATACTAGTTTTATAATTATCTATTAAAAAAATGAACGAGGAGTATAATATTTTACAGGGTTGATCGCACATGTGAGAGCAAATATACGGTCAAAATGAGATCATTCGATTTGAAATTAACAATTCCGATTGCCTAAAATATATCAATAAAATTCATGCAATATGGGAGGAGACCAAAGTTAGGGTCGGGCCACTGTTGATTCTAGAACGAGTATTTTATGAGTCATAACGCTGATCATTAATTATTTGATTCTTTTTTTTTAGAATTTGACACATACTAATTCGAATTTTTGTTCTGAAAAAATATGATTTAATAGGATAACAAAAGAAGACTGTACATATTATAGGAATTTCGGGTAGGTTATATGTGCAACAATTCGATTTCTTCATGATTTGTTCACTATCCGAAAATCAGAATTTATGTATAAAACTAATTCTAAGATTAATATAGAGTTTACCACTAGACGCACAGCGGAAATTTCAAGTCCTAGTAGTAATCTTCTTCACTTCGTACACCTTGTGTCGGATCCACGCAACAACAACTGCAGTCACGTCTCTACCGGCATCCACACGAACAAGTTGACAAACAACTGCAAGTCGGAGTGCTAGCGACAACTAACAGTCCCATCTTGTATTTTCTACTTTTCTCTCTTGGTTTCTGAAGTGGTGCGAATTCAGACAGATCAGATTTTAGGACTAATCCAATAAAACCGAAAATATTGTTCTTGTATTTTTTGTCTCTTTTTCTTCTGTCCGAAAATTGAACAGTTCAAGAGAGACCCGAAATTATCATATGTGTATTCATAATACAACACATCATTTGATCGCACCTATTGATCGAGCTTATTCAGAAGACCTTATCTTGATGGAACAAATCAGATCAGATCAGAGCAGAAATTCAGACCCAGTTATTAATTATGGCTCAAAATATTATGACATGTAGAACATTTCTAACACATATACATCTCCATGACCGATCTTAAGATACATGCATTCACTTAACACATCCATCCGATTAGTCTGACACATGAGCTCATCTAATACATCTTACTGATGGCATTAAATTTCAAACAATATGAGAATTCAGACGAGTTCAGCTCAACTGGAAAATTTACGGGACTCTTTTTTTTTTTTGAGCAAGTACGGGACTCTTTTTAATATTCGCGTCGATGTAAATTGAACGGTTCCGTAAAATTTAAATGCATGTGAATATTTTAAAATGGAACGGGTCTAGCATACTGCTGACCCATAGATGTATAGAATATTTATATGTGGGGGGGGGGGGGGAGGGTGGGGGTGGGATAGTATATCTTGATAAGAGTATGAATCACAACAAAATTAGCTCCATGTGATATGTATAGCTAGTTTATGAATGTTGTATTTTGTTGGTAGACTAAGCATGTTATCTCTTGTAGCTTTTCTCTTTAATTAGTTACTGTAGCTGCTTAATTTGTGATATGTACTTGCTTTATTACTGCTTTTGGAACTTTAGTTAAGGCATTAGTTGTATGAACAAATACTTTGGTTTCGTAATGAAACAGGTGGGCAACCACTTTTATCAATAAAAAAAAAAATTGTGCTTTGTTACATATTAAATGAGAAGAGAGTGAAAAAATATGGATATCTAATCATAATAAGAAAGAAGAGAGAATAAAATCATAAATGAGACGATGATGATATCAAAGGTGAACCATGTTTACTTATATGAGATTATTAAATGATATAGGGTATGTTTAGATAGGTATAAAGATGTGGGGTTTGTTTAAATAGGTATTGACAAATAATAAAAACAGTAATTTTGTATCTAATTAAATAAATAGTAAAAAAAATTCAAAAAATATAAAATTTAATCTCTAGGCACATTTTAATAGACACATTTTAATATGATATCATGTTGAGCAGTTCAAATTGACTGTTTCAACTTTGAAAGCGGAGATAGAAATGTAAAATATAGTTGAGAAACAAAACCAATGATATATTTTAACCCTACTCATTTATGAATTAACTTCTATAAAATAAAGTATAAATTGTCGTCACACTTTTTAAAAAGTGTTCTTTAAATGCGGTATAGACAAATAAAGAAATATGTGTTTTCTTCATTTACTGACATTTATTTCCAACATACGTTATGCTAGCCCATTCTATAGTGTCAACACATTAACCCCACATGACCTTCTGGTGATCTACCCATGAAAATGCATGTGACACTTGATAAAAGATTTTACATCATCATAAATAAACATAAAAGATTAGTCTTTACAACGTCAAACAAACATGGCCCATGCAATCCAAACATGACATTACGATCTATAGTTTATGTTAGCCACATATAACCCTCTAAGGGAACAACTATAAACAAATGCTAACTCAGTACAACAGTAACAAATGATACAGGTTTGGGCATTTTTTTTAGTTGTAAAGAAAACTTAATTGCTTCCAATTGAACCATGAGGGGAATTGGAAAAACGAACTATGACAACAGTTGTATTATCTGCACTCCCTCGTTGAGAAGCCTCTTGAAGGAGTCTCTGTGCAGCCTGTTCAGGGTCCTCTATCGGCCTCACCATTGCCACTGCTTCCTACACAAACCAAACAGAGATTGGTACACAAAAATACCAGATTAAACCCTCTACAATAAAGTTACTTTGACAGGAGAGCATTTTTTTAGAATATTGGGGAGATCCAAAATTTAAAAATTCAGGAGTTAAGTTGGTGGGGTCTAGGATCAAAATTATTGGTTTTGTTTTAAGCAAAAAGGTATTTCCATTATAGAACAGTAGATCTGTTGCAATATGGGTGGGGCCCAGTAGTTCGCCTACAACTGCTATGTTCAAGTATGTGCAAATTAAAACAGACAAATTCAAATTTCTATTTTGGTCCACATAGATTCAAATGTACCCAGTTGTTCCCAAACATCCCATTTGTATTTATTTAGATCATTACCATAATAAGCAGCCAAAAGTAATAAAGTGACATATGTTAAAAAAGGTTGGGCCTCCACTTCAGCCGTATGAATTCATTGTATGGTCTCAAGCTGATCAGGACCGTCCATTTCTGGTCAAACAGTTAGGATCGGGTCTGATCTATTACTACTAAAAGGACAGCCCCGGCAAGTACGAGACAGCTATTTGGTCAGAGTCGATCTGGAATGATGGATCTGAACTGAGCGATCCAGATCAGTCTAAGACTAGCCAATGACTTCCATACAATTCAAGATGAGCTAAACCGAATAATATATTACACTGTATACCTTAAAAGATCCAAATCAAACTTGCATGCTATGCTGACTCAAATTTAGATAAATTAATTAAATTATGACAGGAATAACAGCATGGATAAAATAGAAACTTTGCAAACCAAAATGAAACTTTTACTACTAGAAGAATTCAGTATCAAAATGAGAAATAGGTGATACTTGTAGGTACCATTTGAGCAAATTGATTCGATGACTTTCATACAGAAGAGATGTAAATATAACATCATTGGTTAGAAGAAATGAATCAGGGAAGGAGGTTGATATCTAACAACTTCATTTTTGTCCTAGAGAATTGAGGAAAGTTCTATTAATATGAATTTATACCTCATTTGAGACAACATCCCAAAGACCGTCACTTGCAAGGATGAGAAATTCGAGAGAGTTGTCAACAACCTCCTCCTGCCAAACACATAAAGTCAAATTGTTAACAGTCGAGACCCTTTTTCAGAACATCCTTTAAATGAGAAACACTATCATGTGCGGGTAGAATACTAATTTGCACCTGTTTATTGTACCTGTACAGTTCAGTGTAAACTTAAGTTTTTAACCCCGTTTTCCCTCCAGTTTAAAGAACACTAAAAAATTCAGTCATATCAAATTTTAAAAACCAGTATATGGACTATTATTTCAGTTCTACTGTTGAAACTATAAGCTAACACAGCATATGCAATATATATCATACTGGACAACAAAAATTAAATACACGATGAAAAAGAAGAAAGAAATGTTAACAGATTAAGACCTTGATCTCAGGTTCAGCAACGACAAATTGCTTCAGGAGTCTGTCCCCAAATGCACGGGAAACAGCAAGAACACCACCAACACGCCAGGTCCCTGATAAAATTTAGTAACCATAAAAATATATATCAAGTTGACTGTTTTTTATGAGAATGCAACGAATACAAGGTTCCTGTTATAAAGTTTGAAAGTACAATTTAATATAGTAAAAATAAGAAAATTACCAGCCCACATAACAAAGCCTCCAGCATCTTCTATCCTCTGCCTCTCATCCGATTGATCAGGCTTGTGATCTCTAGAAACTGCAACAGCTGGAAATTCACAAAAAGGGCCTTCAGCAACCAACGCTCCAAATTGTGGAGTAATTAATAGTTTGAGTAAGGTGCTTATATACAAAAGTACACATGCTAGAACAATGTTTTAGAAAAATTCTATCGATTGCTTTTCACTAGTCATTAATTATAAATCAATAAGGTACCATTGCTAAAAATAAGCTAGTAATGTATTTACTCCTAAAATATTAGGTAATCTAATGGTCTTAATATTTGTATTATAAATATATTTTAGATGTAGAAACATATGTAGTAGTACTATCTAACATGCAATCAGTACCAGTACATATCAGACTGCCATCCTACCAGTGTTTAGATAGTTTTTTCCAGAACATATTCAGTTTTGGCAATTAAGCAAGCAGCAACCAAATGTTTCAGCAAGGCATGAAGAGGCATGATATAAATATCAAATTACATAAACATAATGGAAAAAAATAAAACCTACCGTTTCCTCCTCTGCAAATAACAGCTCTAGAATCACCAACATTTGCAACTAAGAGACGGTCCCCGACAAGTACAGCTGTTGAGGCAGTGGAACCTGCATCTCTGTTCTGACCATTCTCACATTTCAGAAACTCAGAGTCAGTGTGGTTATACGCATCAACTGCAAAGGTTAGAAAGAAAGAAAGAAGAAAAGAAATTAGTTACCAACTTGCTATCTTACTAAGGAACAGTTCTGTTGTTCCAAGAATATAACAATTCATGCAATGCCCCATTAATTTACTTTCAAATTCACAATTACCCTCTTTTGATCCTCACTTAAATAGAGATGAATCCACAGAGAGGGATACATCTGCCATCATTCTAAGTAAATGAGAGGACAGGCAGGGGTACGATGATTAATTTTGTTTTTTCATAGGAATACACACAATATTTTTACATTTTTCAGGGCATACAGTATGTGTCATACTTCAGGTGTATATATGAAATTTGGAAATTCCACTGTAGTCTGTATAAAAAGAGCAACTCCCATGAGCAAATTATGGTGATGAGTAGTCCATCTGCAAATAGGAAGGACGGGAGGCAAACTGTAATATTCCAACAGGGTCACAAGACCCCAATGAAATTTTGATAGCAGCCCTCAAACTGTGTATATTTGCAACTTCATTAGCCTACCAGTAAATTTCTGTATCAGGTGATCCTACTTGACCAGAACAAGAAAAATCCATGGCCCAATAACGAAGGAACAATGAACCAAAATCAATTATTTACCATAAACTGTTTTAACATGAGTTTTTGGTAAATTTCTTCAGAGGTCACCACACAAATTGGTCATGTTGGGTCAGTGATCTCTGACATTCCCCCAAACGAGACCACTCTGAAATTCTTCCATACAAGAAATGTTGAAAATGAACATATCGCTTTATTTCTCACTTATTGCATCAATCACTACTTTTTAAATTCTAATTAACAAAGAAAAAGGAGTAGGAGAGGAGAGAGAGCTCCAGGACTCCAGCTATAATGAAGTGGAAGACAGGAAGAGATGAAAATTTATGCCAGAGTGAAATGAGAGAGAAGTGGAGTGAAACATCATTTCTTTCATAATTGGATCAAAGAGAGATAAGAGAACCTGGTTGGGACGAAATTGAAATTAACTGATATGGGACACAAATATGAATTTTATATATTTGGGTGAAGTCCTCTATAGAAACTTGTGCGTAACTTGTAGTATCAACAAGTTAAAAATAACAGTTCAGTTTTCATATCTGAGGTGTGCAATTTTGGACAATCATTTATAAATTTAATATATTACAGAAACAAACAATGCACGAGCATAGTAAGATGTTTTGTTGCTTATCCACTTTGACCATGTTGATCACTGGGACACAAAACTGTTTATAATGTACCCACATTTTTACAAACATTATAAGAACATAAACAAGATAAATACTAGGCGTACCTATAGCTGATTTGGTATCACTGATAAAATTTGGGTGCTTTATAATATTGCTGAAGAGGTGTCTCTTTACAAACTCCGCTGCACGAATCCCACCATGACCTTAAAAAATTCAGTAATATTTGTAAGTTCTCTTATTCATACAGATTAAAGAAAATTTTCTCTATGTTGTTCCAAAATCTAAATATCTCAAATTTGTGCTTCAAAAGAATAAGGATCATATATGCCTCTGATACTCTAATTTTGGAAGGCAACATTGAAAAACTTTGCACCAAAAAAATATGTAAATTCACAACGAAAGGCCAACATATACCATCAAAGACACCAAAAAAGCCAACCATTTCTCCATTAACACCATCAATTCTAGTCTCATAAAAGTCCTCCATTGATGACCTTTTACCGGGTGAGCTCGCGTACCCGTAACTGAACTTCCCATCCTGACTGTTTTTTTAGAGAGAGGTTAAAAAAAAAAAGTAAAACAGACTGCCACTTACATCATATTGTTACAAGATAAGAAAATTAAGGGCTCCAAGTTGCAAAATTATCATAACTTTGTTACTTTTCAAGGTCTGAAGGTGTGATTGTGCAGATGACCCAGTTATTTTAAACAAATTTTATAACAAGTGTCTCAAAATTGAAAGATTCCATAACTTATTTAATAATTATGCACAAGTGATATCACATAGAGGTCATCATAATGTGCTAGTGCAGAGAAAATTATTTTCTAATCTGAACATATTGTTTTAGGTGTTGAAAATAACAAGTATGCATATATAAAGAAAAGAAAAAAAAACTATTCAACGCTAGACAATTTCATTCCACCTAATCTTCCATTCCTGATGACTGGATTGCGGGTAATAAAATATCCAATAATCATAAAACAATTTATTTTTAAAAGTTCACAAATACTATTAGGTGAACATTATTGCGAACCAAGCAAACTGATACAACTAATCTTACTTTCTCAACAGAATTAAATCAACCAAATTCAGAGAAGTATAAGAGAAATTATACCTGAGGCCACCTCCAGTAACCGGCGGGGACCCGTTGGGCTGAGATCCTGATAGCAAACTATGATGACCCATAATTTCCAAAAAGAAAGAACAAAAATCTCTCTAACACAGAAAGTAAAACAACTTCGTTTTGCCTCTCTTAGATTAAAAGATCTCACAGAGCAATAGCGGGAGGATTGAAAGAAAAATCCAACCGCCTTAAGGATAGGGATAGAGGAGGGAGAGAAAAATTGAAAGATGGAGAGGAAAAAGGAGAGGTGATAACCGCCTTAACTATTTTAAGGGGTTTGTATTTGTAGTTTTATACTGTAGAGAAAGAGAGAGGATGTGTGTGTGTGGTTGATTTTGTAGAAACGAGAAATGAGAGAGAGAGAGAGAGAGAGAGAGAAGAGAGGGGCAGGAGATGGGCGGACAGCAAAAGGGCGGGTAGGAAGGAGAGTCAAGATCCTCTGAAGTAACTTCATTATTGAGTTTAGATCCAAACCGTCCGATCAGAATCGGGGCCTATTCGATCCGAGGTGGAATGCACGAGATCACTTGGACGGTTAAGATATAAACTCAAAATTTGAGTTATTTTAATGGATCTGAATTCTAGGAAGGAAGCGGTTTTGTGAATCGTGATTTGCGTCGAGGAGGAGATACGTGGCGTTAGAGGAGTGAGACTCGCTTTGACTTGGTCCCACACAGTGCCATCTCATACACTAAACTATATTTTCTTTTGTTTCACAAGAGGATTTCCTGTATTTCCTTAAAATTATATTTGAGTCCGAAATCCGTTTGTGACCGTCCGATTCGGTTCATGATGCGTGCGAGTTTAATCCGCAGGAATATTGAAGCAAATTTCTCACATCTTGAAGCCAATCGGACGGTTCCGAGTGAACATCGGAGTCAAATTGATTTTGAATCCGCACATTGAAAAAAGAAGAATATTTGCGTGACTGGGAAAAGAAGATTTCGTTTACCACTTTAATTCGTCTTCCCCTGTTGTTTATTACTTGCTGCCTGTACGTGTACTCGTCTTCTCACTCTCACGGCAATGTTTCCCTTTTTGTTATTATATTTAGCAATTAGCATTTAGCATCACCAAATTCAAAGCAATTTTGAAATTAATTTTTTACAATTTTAGTAATAAATTTTAAAGAATTCAAATAGAATTTATAATTACTTAATTAGAAAATAAATTTTGTAGATATATTGTTGGACAATCAAATTTATATAAGTTAAGTATTGTTTAATGATAATTTTGAATATTTCAAATTTCAAATCATATAATGTACAGTAAAACATGCGTCGGATCTTATCATATTTTATACACATGATATTTAAAAAATATAAATTATATCTATTATGTTGGATTTAGAATTTAAACAATATTTTTACAGTTTGTTAAAATTATCTAAATAAATAATAAATATTAAGTCGTCCCTCCTTTTTTTAAAATAAGAAAAGGAATTTGTTGAGAAATAGAGAATAGGTCTCAGAAGATCATCATTGACCATTTAGGAAACAAATCTGACCATTTTAGGGAACAAATCAAGCTAGCATCATGTAATAGTTGTCAAACTAAATATAGTACCTAGCAAGATTTGAGCATAGGTAAATTTAGAAATAGGCAAATTCAGAAATTGTAATTTAGTAAATTAGCCAACGGCTACAAGACCTCTCAATCTATAAAGAGGCTTGATATACATTGTAAGATCATAACAATTTATATACAAAAATTCATTCATCATCTCCTTTCAAAATATTTCATGGTATCAGAGCAGAGAAACCGGCACCAGTAACTGATACATAACCACAACCAATAACACAACTCAAAAAACTCAAAAGTGACAGAAGTAACTAGAGGCAACAATGGCAGAAAACGAGTCAGCCTCGATAGAAGACAATACCACAGCAAAGTTAACAAGTATTATTCTCAATGGAAAAAATTACCTCCCATGGGCCAGAGCAGCAATGATAGCTCTCAAAGGCAGAGGTAAATATGGGTATGTCATAGGTGATAAAAAGAAACCAAAAGAAAATTCAGAGACATGGGAGAAATGAGACAGTCAAATCATGACCTCAATTTTGAATTCCATAGAACCCCAACTTAGTGAATTTGCACAAATGTGACAAAAAATCAAACAGAGGTTTGGGAAACAAAACAACTTTGCACACATATTTCAAATCAAACAAGATATCGTCCAAAACAAACAAAACCAGAAACCAATCACACAGTTCTTTGGGGAAATAAAAAAATAGTGGGATGAATTAGATATCCACCAACCAGAGGTAATAGAGGCTGACAAAATCCGAGAAAGGAAAGAACAAGACCGCATTTTTCAATTTCTTGCAAACCTGGATCCAAGCTTTGAGCTGGTCTGTCAACAAATCCTTCTCAGAACCACTCTCCCTCCTCTTGAAGAGATTGTGTCACTATTGGAGCAAGAGGAGTCGAGGAGCTCTGCGATGAACTTAGACACACATGCCGGTGATAAGCCGGAGAACCAAGCGTTTATGTCCAATCATCAAAATCAAGTCTAAAACCCTAAAGGGGAGATGCGGGGAGCACACGGCAAGGCTAAATGCGAGCAATGCAAGAAAGAGGGCCACGACCGAGACCATTGCTGGTTCCTCCACCAGCATCTCCAGCCAAAGTGGTGGAAAGGCGACAAAGGACGTGAAAATCGCACTGGCGGTGATAAAGGAGAAAGAAAGAGGGACAACCGATCACGTGACTCAGAGAGGAGGGCGATGGTGTGTGCTAGCGGGTCCGATCAATATGTGGGTTCTGATCTTCATGTAGCTAGCGGATCTGAAGCAGGCTAACCCAACTCCTTATCTCAACAACAACTGGATCAAGTTTTGGCCCAGATTAAAATTCACTTGGACAGAAAGGTAAATTCACAAATATTGTATCAAAATTTTGTTTAAATTCATATAAAAATAATAATTGAATTATTGATTTGGTGCAACATATCATATGATCGGGAATATTAATCTTTTGACAAATATGCAACCAACCAAAAATACAAAATGTTATTGTTGCAAATGGTGCCAAAGTACCTATTGAAAATATAGGAAATACCAATTTATTTTCAAAAAATATTCCAAATATTTTGCATTTACCAACCTTTAACTCTAATTTAATCTAGTAAGCAAGATTACTAAGATCTAAATTGTGATGTCATTTTCTCATATGAAGCTGTGATATTTCAAGACAAATCAACTCGGATGACGATTGGTGATGATCATTTAGAAAATGGGCTTATATTTTAAATATTCCAAATAAAACATTTCTTGCTAATAATGTAGAACAAAATAAACTGTGGCACTGGAGGATTAGACATCATTCAAATAAAGTTTTGAATAAGTTATTTTCTTTCTCTAATTTAGATTCTAGCAACTGTGATATTTGTCGATTGTCAAAACAAACGAGACTACCTTTTTCATTATCCAACAATAGAACCTCAAAAATATTTGAACTTATACACTCTGATGTTTGGGGACCTACACATGTAGACTCTTATAATGGTTTTAAATATTTTGTTATATTTATTGATGATTTTTCATGTACTACTTGGATTTATCTCCTTAAATAAAAAAAATAAAGTTTTTTCTATGTTTCAAGAATTTACAATTTTGTTGAAATCAATATGAAATAAAAATTAAAATATTTAGGCCTAATAATGGAACATAATATATTAATAGATATTTTTGAATTTTTTGAAACAAAATGAATTTTATACCAAACAACATGTATTAATACACTAGAACAAAATGGGATTTCAGAAAGGAAAATCATCATATATTAGAAGTTACTTTGTCCCTTCTTTTTCAATCAAATATTCCAAAAAAAATTTGGTCAGATGCTATTCTCACTGCTATATTCTTATTAATAGATTGCCTAGTTCAGTTCTAAATAATAAAAGTCAAAGAAATTTTAAAGAAAAGAAAAATGAACTTAGATCATCTTCGTGTATTTGGATGTACATGTTTTGTATATATCAAAAGACAAGATAAGTTAGATGAAAATTCCGTAAAAACCATGTTTATTGGATATTCATCACAAAAGAAATGATATAAGTGTTATGATCCTAATAATAATAAACTATACATTTCTAGAAATGTGTCCTTCTTTGAAAAAGAACCCTTTTATAAAAAAGAAGAAAATTCTACAAGACAATCTAGAAATAAAAATGTTCTCCCAGAATTAACATTCTTTGAAGGTACAAAGATACAAAACCATTCCGATGAAGGGGAGTTACATTTGGATGGAGAAAATCAAGAAAATTTGCATTTAGGGGGAGAAGATCAAGAAAATGCAAATCTTAGAAGGTCAACTTGGTCAACACAATCACCATCAAGGTTACGTGATAGTGTTACATATAATGTAAGTTATCAAATTCAAGATTATGTTTCTTATAATAACATTTCTGCTGACCACAAGGTTTTCTTGACTCTCATTTCTAAAGAAACTGAACCAAACAATTTTGAAGAAGCAAATAATAATCCAACCTGGTCCCAAGCAATGGTAGAAGAGCTTCAAGCCCTTGAAAAAAATAATACCTGGACTATTATGTCATTACCAAAAGGAAAAAAAACCAATAGGATGAAAATGGGTGTATAAAATTAAATACAATAGTGATGGAACCATATAACGATATAAAACCAGATTAGTTGCAAAAGATTTCACACAAACCTACGGTATAGATTATCAGAAAACTTTTGCCCATGTTGCAAAAATGAATACTGTTAGAACATTACTATCGGTTGCTGTAAATTTGGGATGGAATTTGTCGCAAATGGATGTGAAGAATGCATTTCTTCAAGGTAGTTTAGAAGAAGAAGTGTATATGACTTTACCACCTAGATATAAAAATGGAATTGATCTCAACATTGTTTGCAAGCTGAATAAATTAATTTACGGACTTAAGTAATCTCCTCGAACATAGTATGCAAAACTCAGTCACTCTCTTTTATTTCTTCATTTTAATAAAAGCATAGCAGATTCTTCAATTGTTAAACGTTCAAATAACACAACAACCATTGTTCTTGTGTATGTAGATAATATAATTATCACTGGTAATAATGAGGAAGAAATGTAAAAAATTATCTCAAAGAAAAATTTGACATTAAAGATTTAGGAAAACTTAAGTATTATCTAGGCATTGAAATTGGTCACTCAAGCAAAGATTTGTTTCTTTCTCAAAGAAAATACACCATTGATCTATTAAAGAAGACATGTAAACTTGGTATAAAACCTGTAAATACCCCTATGGATGCCAACAATAAACTTGAACCAGAAAGTGGTGAACCTTTAAAGGATATAGGACAATACCAAAGATTAGTTGGAAAGTTAATTTACTTAACTGTTACTAGACCAGACATAGCTTTTGCTGTTGGTACTATGAGTCAATTTATGCATGCTCCAAGAACAACTTATCAAGAAGCAGTAAACCAAATTATTAAGTATCTAAAGGGTTCTCCTAAACAAGGGTAATAGATGAAGAAAATAATACTAATAATATTCTCGCCTACTCTGATGCAGATTGGGCTAGAAACTTTGATCGAAAATCAACCACAGGATACTGCACATTTGTAGGCGGGAATCTTGTGACATGAAAAAGCAAGAAGCAAAATGTAACTGCAAGGTCTAGTGCAGAGGCAAAATACAGAGCAATGGCGTCAACAGCAAGTGAGCTAGTATGGCTTAAGCAATTGCTACGTGACATGAAAATGTCATGTGAAGGACCAATGCAAATGACATGAAAATGTCATGTGAAGGACCTATCAAATACATCATATTCTATTATTATTTTATACCAAAATAGTTAGGGAGTGACTAAGTTGAAACAAATTGAAAGTTCAATGGCTATCAAGATACAATTAAACTTGAGTGACCAATTTGTTACAAAGACCAAAGTTTAGTGACCTCTGACAAAATTTACCCTTTACTAAAGCATTGGATAAAAGAACTTTTCAGAATATTTTGTGCAAGTTGAATTCTTTTAACTTGTTCGAATCTAACTTGAAGGAGAGTGTTGAGAAATAAAGAATAGGTCTCAGAAGATCATCATTGACCATTTTAGGGAACAAATCAAGCTAGCATTATGTAATAGCTGTCAAGTTAAATATAGTACCTAGCAAGATTTGAGCATAGGCAAATTCAGAAATTGTAATTTAGTAAATTAGCCAATGGCTACAAGACCTCTCAATCTATAAAGAGACTTGGTATACATTGTAAGATCAGAACAATTTATATACAAAAATTCATTCATCATCTCCTTCCAAAATATTTCAGCATTAAATGCTGAATCTTTGTCCTATACTGTCATGAGCAATGTAAGTAGATTGAAATTGACAAAAATAAGTTTTGGCCATGTAAAAACTAATGTTTAAATGCTCAATATATTCATTGCTATTGACGGTAATTAATCACGGTTCCTATTCTGGTATTGGCTTAGATAATTTGATATAATAAGTTGGACACTAAATTCCTTCCCCGAATAAAACTCTGTACAACACGGATGTAAAAACTGTTGTCAAATGAATACAGCTCGAATATGATAAAGCAATTTTGTTGTTCGAGTGAACATTTTTCAAATTGCTCACATCAAATATATTTCTGATATTATTTGTTCTGCATTCCAACACACACTTTCGGAATTGTTTGGAGTACAAAAAGAAAGGCACACACCTACACGCCTCGTTCGTACTTATGTGCTCATGCTTTGTGTTTGTACACGCATTTTTTTTAGAAAATATATATGGCTGAAATTTTGTTAGTTACTATTTCAAATTTCATAATTTTAAATTTACTATCGATTTCTGAAATTTTTCAATCTTATCAATTGCGTTCCACGCGGCCTTCGCGGATTTTTTTTTTTCTATAAAAATAGTTAATTAACGGGCCATGATATAGAATGACAAAAATAAAAGAAAAAAAAAACTCTAAATGTGAGTATTTAATTTTAAGATGTTGATTATTGTCAAATTAAATATTCCGATGAATAATTAACGGGACATTTATGATTGAAATAAAAGAAAAATACATAATTGCTAAAGATCAGAAACTTCAACTAAAATTTGAAAGCCCTAAACCATGTTTTTTTTTTTTTTTTTTTTGGCAATTTTGATTATGTTGGCTTCCTCGGGCTTATGCCCAGGACACCACGCTCTTTGTCTCTTCACGAGCTTTCCGAATTGGGATCATACGCTTAAATTGAAGTTTCCAACCAAGAGCTATGGTTGTTTAAAGGTAAGAAACAATGTATCGATATTTATTACAAAAACATTGATAACACGCAAATGTTTTATACCCTGATTAATTCTGGACATCAATGTTTAATTACAAAATATGAATGTAACAGTGATGTTTTATATCATGTAGCGACTCTGTCATAGAATTACCATTTTTTTACAACAACAAAAATCATCCAAGCAGCCTAAGGCTTCTTAGGAACTCCATTTTTCAAAAAAAAAAAAATTCCACATAGCCTAAGGCTGCGCAGAATCACTTGATTCTGAGCATGGACGATATGATTGAAAATTTTCAGAAGTAAATGATAAAGTTCAAATTCTAAATTTAAGGGTGGTAACTTAAAAAAATTCGGTCGATATTGTCATATGTTTTTTCTTTGAGAAAGAATATCACCATATGTTAAATATGTTAAATGTGCATCGAAAAATGTTTGAAGTTGTATAATCAGTATTTTTTGTTATCGCAGTCATTATATTCATATTTCCCATTATACTTAAAATTCTAGTTTTTGCCACATTAATTATTTAATCTTATATAGGTAAATGTTTCAAAGCAAGAGATATGCCCACGACGATGTTTAAAAATTCTAATCTTATATAGGTAGATGTTTACAAATCCAAGCATTTTTAAAATTACAACTAAAACATTCAAAATTTCAAATGAATAAGAAATCATTTAGGAAGCATTTAAATCACATAAATCCAACACTTCCGTAATCAGGGGAGTTACATAGCAAGGAAAGAGGCTAAGTCCATCTATCATTAGAAAATTTTGCAATTTTGACTTTTAAAATTTGAATTTTTACAAAAAATATTACTATTAGCTTCCCTTTTAAAATAAATTATAACACTTATTCATTCAGCTTCCTCAATCTCAATTTTCTAATTCGCCCCTGTCCGTGTCCGTGTCCGTGATGACTATTCAAAAAGAATTTGTCAGGGACTTTGCACGCTTACCTTTATTATTATTATTGTTTTAATTTTTTTTTGGAATATGACTTCTCTGATAGCAAGATTCAACTAATTTTATCAACCAACAAAAGTGACCAGATAAATTGACCAATACGGAATGACAAAAAAAAAATTAAACAGAAAGCTTTAGACGTGTGAGGTAAGCAGCCACAAGAAATTGATGTTGTACTCGGGTCGGCCTTTGTTGTTGACGAACTTATCTCTTAACGCCACGTGTACACCTCATTAGACCTAGCTTTACCTTAATTATTAAGGTTATGAAAATCCCAGTCATAAATTGCACAGATAACATCATGACCTTGTCATCTATTACTCTATTAGCCACCTTGAGCGGTTGAACCTAAGCTCTACCTACCTCCTAATTAAAGAGATCGATCACTAATCAGTCCTCTTTCCTGCCGCGCGCGCGCACAAGTTGCGAGTCGTAATATGAGTCATATTTTAGGTGGGGCCCACTTGTCAGCAAAATTTGCAGAGGTGCCCTGAACATACCGGACCTATGGACTTGTCTAGAAATACACGTGTTATCTTATCATCTACATTCTTTGATGATAAGAATCTTTGACCGCAATTAGTACAAGAATCTTTGATGAAACCAAGTCAAATTTCACGAATCACACAACTAATATCCACCTACGATAAAAATCAACAAATTAACAAACAAGCAAGTAAAGGTTGATTTCAATGTATCCTTGAAAATAATTTATTTATTTTCGTCAAAAATATCAAAACATTTTTGTAATTTCCTTCCTTTTGATGTATTAATTATTAGCCTCGTAAGGAATATATATTATTCTGACCAGGTAATCTCTCTCTTTGATTTACACATATCTAACATGTCTGCAACGTATCTAACATGCAGGATGCAAATAACTAATAATTAATTATTCAATTACCTCATTCCTCATTCCATGGTTTCTTTTGTCCGGTTTCTTACAATAGGGGCAAACAATAAAAAAACAACGTTATAAAAAAAATTGCACTGCTATACAAAAGACTAATCAAGAAAAAAGTATGTAAAAATGTGAAAAGTTTGACCTACTTAAGAATATAAATTATGTCATATAACTAATAAGTTTAGAATCGAATTCTCATTCTATTATAAATAGTAATTCTCGTGTCATTGCGAAAAGGCTAACAAAAAAACTATCATACATAGTATTTTTTTTATTATATTCTATCTTTCTACTAATTATTAACATTATTAAAAGTCTCATATAGCATTAAGTAACACTAAATTGATTAAGGAATTATAATATTCATATTGAACCAATACAAAATTCAAATTGCTACTCAAATTATCTCTAGTAATATCATTTTATATATAGAAAGGTGGAGGTCTAACCTACCAACTTCTATTTAATTGTCCAAAATAACCCCGTCTAGGTTTTGAACCAAAGGTTCTAAATAGCAATTATAGCGGCATAGCGGAGAGACAAAATAAAAAGCTATTGCGGATAGCGTAGCTATAACGGAAGCTATCATACATAGCGTTTTTTTCTTTTCAAAATTTATATTCTATATTTCTACTAATTATCAACATGATCAATATTGAAGAATTGGAGTAACAATCAAATGACAACTAATCTAAGTCTATACTTTTTTCAATCATGCAAATAAGAAGAAAAAAAAAGATCTACAAGGTAATATTATTTAATATTTCATACTTCATAATATTACAGATTATAATAGACGAAGAACAATTAATTTTACAAGTGAATGGAGTAAATATACTTATTTGAACATTTTATATATTATAATAATCAAAATTAGCTTTCAATTGAAACGAACGATAATAATTTACAAGTGAATAATAGACGAAGAGCAAGCAAAAGAAAGAATTAATATTTGAATATTTTCCGATATAGAATGAGAGACTAAAACACAAATAGGAACAGAAGCATATAGTTCGGTTTAGAATCTTTTTCATAACATACCATGTAGCATCATAAATAAGAACAAAAGCCTATGTAAATCGCAACAAAAAAAAACTCATGTAGCATAGCGGTAGCAATAGCGTGTAGCGCATAGCGGTAATAGCGGTCAGCTATTACAGCTAGCGATCGTAGCTGAATTAGCGCACTTTTATCTCATAGCTTAGCTTTTATGGTCCGAAAAAGCTATAGCATAGCTATAGTGCTGCAATAGCTAGCTATTTAGAACACTGTTTTGAACTAATTATCTCCCACATCATATGACACGTGTCTTTACCACTAGACCAAAGGTTAGTTCTTCCATAGTAATATCATGAACTATGTATCTTTTTTTATTTACAAAAACCTAAGCATCATGACACAAACTATCTATTTTATTTATTCAAATAACCTAAGCATCATGACAGAAACTATCTATCTTTTTTTATTTAAAACAAAAACAATCCGAATCTTGAAAAAATTTGATCCTTAAAAGAATTTTTCTGTTTAGGCCTTTAAATAAAATTTTATGTAGCATAGCGTGCGCTATTTGCGCTACAAGCTACACATTATTGTAGACCGCTATTACCGCTATAACGGTCGTAGCTGAATTAGCACACTTTTATCTCATATATAACATAGTTTTTAAGATCTGAAAACACTGTAACATCGCTATAGCGTGCTATTTAGATCACTAATGTTACGTATTAAGTCATGCTTGATAATCTAGCTTGGTATGATACATATGGTACTAAAAAGATTCTTTATCATATTTTTTTCATTAGATTATCTTATCCTGTTATCCATATTACTTGAACAATTTTAGATTCCGCATATTAAAACAGTAAAAGGATATCTAGATCTAATTTTTATCATGCAATTAATATTTGATTAAAATAATTATTTTTCAATCTACATGTCCGTAAAAATTAAACATGCACACAAATTATATGCCGCGTTATATTTTTAATTCATATGATTATTACTATTAATGTGATGTATGTATAAAAATAAAGAGCTTTGTTTTATCTTTTTCTTTAGATTATCTCATTAACTAAACATATTCAGATCCGTTAGATCTAAATAATAAAAACGTATGTATATATCTATTTTTCTATCGTAAAATTAATATCAAACAGAATAATATAATTTTTGTATTTCACAATATGCGAGTCCATATAAACAAAAAGAGGCACAGAAAGCATTTGTTATATTACAGTATTAAATTCAAATCAATGTATTTAATTTTCAATCCTATTTAAAAATTCAAGGAATTTAACAAATTTCAGGGGTTTAACTCGGGAAAATACAATCATCAGCAAGGCATCAAAACTATTATTGACATTGTGTTCCTTATGCTCACAACGACAAAACAAACATTTTACGTAAAATTTATATCAATCTAATGTAAGGCAACGAGTAACATATACATTGGATGCTTTCATCATATTATAAACCGAAGTCATTTTTATAAATTTATAAGGGCCGATTTAAAGAAAAGAATATTTTATTTTTACCATTTTTTTTTGCTCATTATTCATTATAAATGAAGGGTCACAGATTTCATGCAAATTTTAATGTTCATTAAATTTTAATCAGCTCGGTCAATCCTTAGTTTGTACCTGTGAAAATAGAATAAGCCGGACTCTAGCTAGGATAGGCTTGGGTTAGTGAGAATAGTGAGTTAATCTAAATTTGAGATAATGAGTTAATTTAACTTTTGATTGGGTTAGTAGAATAGTATGCTAATTCATAAAAGACAAACAAAGAATAGTTCTTTTTTGCTAACCCAAACACATTCACTCGTAAAAAAGTAGTTCGGAATAGTCGCTAACCCGGGTTAGCACTATTCTTTGCCTCATCCAAACGCAGCAGTACATATGGATGTGTTAAGAATAGACGAGAACACGAGCTATTCGGAATAACAATATGCATCTAAACAAATTTATGTTATTCGAAATAGTTAGAATAGTTGTTATTTCTTGTAAATGTTGGAATAACTACTATTCAAAAGTGTGAAGAGAGAGAAAAAAAATATTTTCTTCTCGGATTTTAGCCAATACAGTTCTGAAATGACAAAATTGACGTCAGTTTTGTCATCTCCATGTCGTGACAATTTATTTGAGACCTCACTTGTCTATCTTTCCTTTTAATTGGCACATTATTAACACTATTTTTTTCTCGATTACAGCTTTTTACTATTCCAAATATATAATCCAAACAACGTTTTTACTAATCTAAAATAGCACCATTTTCATACTAATCTAAAAATCACTATTTTTTCTCTATCATCATCTACTAATTTCAAATTTCGCTATTCTAGCTCACATCCAAACATACCCAAGGTAACTCAAACTTCAAGTCTAAATATGGACCGTCCGATCAAAATCAGCACGTATTTTGAAGGGATCCGTAAATTCTAACCTAGGTCGGATTGGTCCGAACCAGTGTTGTATAATGGTATGCGCTCGTTGGACGGACGGGGTATCGCCAAGCGATTAATCGGTATGCGGCCGATTAATCGGAATTATGCGACTGATTAATCATTTTCATTAAAATTATGTGTATATATTCATAATTTATTAAAAATGATTTATTTATCTAATCGAACTTATCAAATAAACTTAATTTAACTTAGGTCACAAAAAAAAAACAATGTGAAAATAAATATTCACTGGAATAAACGGAAATAAATAGAAATAAACGGGAATAATCGGAATAATCGAGAATAATTGACTGATTAATCGGAAAATTTTGTTAACAGGCCTTCGATTAATGTATTCGTAATGATTTAGCCGCCGTTAACGTTAAACAGGCATTTAATAAGCTGTTAAAGGCCATTTTTTACAACACTAGTCCGAACTTCCATCATACTGTCGGAATTCTGATTAAACAGTCTAGATCCAAACTTGAAAGTTGTAGTTACCTCGGATGATCCGGGGCATTGCTAAAGGCAAAGGGCTCATTGGGCCCCATATCAGTCCATTCGGCTGTGGCATCTCTAACAAGCAATCTGAAAACCTATAGCAGTCAAGCAACATCTAACAAGCAATCTCAAAAAAAGTTTGATAGATTGCTATCATTAAGCTGATTAATTTAGCAGTGAAATAGCATATTTAATGGGTTGTGATGATTATCGAATTTTGATGTATGTAGTTTGAGCTGTTAATGAGTTTAATACTATTTATCTTTACTTTGAGATCTTGTAGTATCAACCAAGTTTATATAAATTTTGAGGGATGTTGTAAGGGCTTACGAGTTATGCACTTGTTCGTATGGCAGGCCCCTTTTTCAAATCTCTATTGTGTTTGACGATGTAACATCAATCGGATAAACTTAGCTTGCAAGCCTCAATTTGTTTGGTAAAGCGAGCAAGCATTGGACACAACTTGTAGTTATAAACAGGGTTCTCGTGAACCTCGCTTACTTTAACCGAAGAAAAAGAAACTAAACGGCTTGAGATAGACACAACTATAGTATCCTTATGCGAGAACTGAACCTGAAATGCCACCATAGATACGACTTACAAGCATCCTGTGGGGAAAGGAAAAAGATTGGTCATGGAGAATTCCGGAGTCCGGACCAGTGTTAATCCTTCACTTGGGCCTAAGCCCTTGGAGGGTTTTCTGGCCTTCAAGTTGAGATTTGGCAACAGAAACAAAGGCCCGACTACTGGGACATATAGGCCCATAAATCATAATAGTACTGTTTATGATGAGATTAACCACAACAAATCTATACAAAAATCCGATAAAAACAAAATTTAAGCTTAAATGATCGCAGCATGGCCGACATTTTTATTAATATCCAAAGTTTAATAGAAATTAATTAATATACTCATATCTCCTTAGTATTTATAAAAATACCCCTACCGGCCATTTTCTGGCCAGTATCCTATTTATTTGCCTACCGGCTATTAAATAGCCGGTACCCTTAATTTTTTTTTTTAGAGACTATGAAGATCAAGATGCTGAAATAAATTTTTGTTTAATTATTTGTTATATTACTTCTTTTGATGTATAATTAGCATATTTATACTAAAATATGCTAAATTACTTGAAATTATGTTAAATTACGCTAAATTACACTAAATTACGCTAATTTCGCTAATTATACTGAAATACGCAAAATTATAATAATTATGCTGAAATACGCAAAATTCTGCTAACATAATTTCAAGTAATTAAATTCACTAGCCGCATGCGAACACTAAACTACGTTTTTTTTAGGTACTAAGTTTTAACAATTTCACTAGTTCAGGTTGATCCAATTGTTTTAATGTGATTCAAGTTTCCTATCCTTCCTAATCATCAGTCGCATACGACACTGTCACTAGCCACATACGGATCGTTGTGTATCTACCGATGACAAAAAGAACTTTAACTCAAATTTTGAGGGACTAAATGACTTTTTTTTGCAATTTTGATTCCGTCGGCCCCCTGGGGATGACCCCAAGGGCGCCATTGCCCCCGTCTCGTCCCAAGCTTTCCGAATTGGGGTCGTACGCGTAAATCTGAGTTTCCTAGCCAAAGTTATGGTCGTTTAAAGTTAAAAAAAAAACGATGCTTTCGTGCAAAAACACCAATAACGCACCGATGATTTATGCACGGCTTAACGACGGCAGAAGTGCATCGATGTTTCATTACAAAAATATCGGCGACGCACCGATGTTTTTTTAACACTACCCTGCTTAATTGCCAATAATAAGGCTAATAAAACATCGATGTTTCATTACAAAAACATCAGCGACGCACCGATATTTTTTTAGTGCTACCTTACTTAATTGCCAATGCTAAGGCTAATAAAACATCAATGTTTCATTGCAAAAACATCGATGATGCACCGTAATTTAGCGTAATTTAACATAATTTAGAGTAATTTTAATGTAATTTAGTATAATTCAACGTAATTTAACGTAATTTCAAGTAATTTAATGTATTTTAGTATAAATATGCTAATTATACATCAAAATAAGTAATCTAACCAATAATTAAACTAAAAATTCAAATTTTTAGTATTAGATTTCAACATCTTGCACTTCATAGTGTCTCTAAAAAAAAAAAATTAAGAGTACTGGTCAAAATATGGCAAGTGAGGAGAATTTTTATAAATATCCAGGAGATCTGGGTATATTAATTAATTTCTATTAAACTTCAGATATTAATAAAAATGTCGGCAGCATATATGGAAGTAAAATATGTTCGACGATTTAATATACAGCATGCTGATAGCATCCCTCGCCAGTCGCCAGTGTAGTGTTGCTCAGGCAAATGATAATGAGCTTCTGACTACACTGGCGAGGGTTTTCAGCTTGTGTGAATATAATAATGAGCTTCTCACACGGCAGAAGCCAATTGCCATACAAGTTCATAATGTTCATTAACGACCTCATAGATGTCAACGTAAATATTTCCTCTTCGAAAGGAAACAACACAAAAGAAACCAAATAAATATTATATAATCAATTGTTAACCGATGAGAAGAGAGATCATTACAGAGTATTAACTAAGAAGAGAGTTATTTTCCTTTTTTTCCCCTTTTTTTATTACATGGAAGCTGATTTACCATTTTTCCTCTCCCCGGAATTTCCAGGTGGCATCGTCCATACAATGTCGATCCACATTTCAAGGCTTCAAATCTATGCTCCTACATATTAAAAAGATATTATAATTCATCAGCTATTTCGGCGAATAGTTAAAAGGTTGCACTTTACATCAGGGGAATTTTTACAGATACCAATGCCTTCCAACTGTGTTAGAATATTATTTTCTCTGACATTCTAAAAAAGTTTAAAAACCCGTTATGGCCAGTACAAATTGGAAATTGTACCATAGCTTAATCCATATAAAGTACAGGCCTTTATTTTTTTTGTGTGAGGATCTACTTGCCACTTATTAGTGTTCTGAAATACAATGATCCTATTTGGCACTGAAAGACCACACAATGCATTTTGTCTCTAATTGCCACAAGAAATGCAGATTCATATAAAATAAAATGACACATCAAGCATGGTCCAGATCCAGAGTTCTTATATAATAAAGAAATGACAGCTAAAAATGATGTAGATATAGTGCCAAGCTGTAAATATACTCAAAATTCTCACTACAATATCAGGTTCTGCTCCTCCAAAATCCTTTTAGTACCCCTTATGAGTTATGACCAAGTACAAAGTACACTGAATCTTCAGTGGACCAGTACAACCATTCAACAAAAATAAACCATAATTCACATCACTTGCACAGTCATGCATCAAAATCACAAAAGCTGGAATCCTTGTTTCAAGGATTCAAGGGACAAAATATATTATGAACAGCTGTATAATTTATCTTTTTTAATCATATAACCTACTTTGAAAAAGAACATTTTCCTTATCTCTTTGTTCATAAATGAACATAACACAAAAGATTCTACAAGTAAAATTCAATGATTCAGGGTGTTCTCATTTTGAACTGTATAAGTTGGACCAAAAGTAAAGATTGTACACAAATGATTCTAGAAGAGATGGAACCCAAATAGCACTGAAAGTAAAGGAAAGAAGCAAAAGAAAAGGTCAGCATCAGCCAGGCAAGAAACAATGAGAACTTGGGTTAGGCCGCCGTCTGATTTAGAAAAAATCTACTGTTTGATTTGTTGTATAGTCTTTCACATTAATATAGAAAGCAGCAAAAGAGATGCGTGCTCTAAGTAAACCAATCCATCTATAGTTGCATGAATGGACAGGACCAAACATACAAAAAATAAGGGGGAGAAGGCTAGGAAAGAAATGACAAGAGAGAAAATCATTGTCTAGTGACAAGCCCGATTTTAGGATATGGAAGACACTTCTCTTCCTTTCTGTATTCAGATTGCTTTTTCAACAGAATGAAGTATTGAAGTGGCTTCAATTCAAGAAATATGCATATTCATGTTTTCAGGATTCAGTATGCACCTCTCATGTCCATACTAGAAATTTACCAAACCAGGACTAGCAACAAAGAAAAACACTAACCTCTATACTGGTCACTAGTATTATGTAACAAAATCAGCCAGCCGCCGTCCGATCAGTAGAATCCGGGGGCAGGAACGGAAGGAACAAAACAAGCTGATTTCATCTCCATCTGAGCAATTCTGACAGCTCCTATCAGCCTCTCTGGCAGCTCCTGTTCTTGTTGTGCCTCCACCACAAACCCCATATCTATTGTAACAGAAGTTACACAACCCAGTGCCAGACCTAAAATTGCACTAGCAATCGCCGAGCTACCAATGTCCACGTCTATTTCTAGATAATCATCTAACCTGTAATACCTACATTGGGAAGGGGCAAAGATTTCAATATAACCTGACATTGCATGTGTATTTGGATATTTTGCAAATTACACGGGATTTTATTTGAAAATTACATGGAATATTATTTGCAAATAAAACTCAAATGTTCAAATAGAGTTTGAATTGATCAAATATGTCTAGATTGTCCCAGAGGACCAGACTAAGTAGGTAAGCTCAGCCAGATTGGTACATTACAGGTCAATGCAGATTGCAGCTTACACTCGATCCTCCACTTTTTAATTTCTAATATTGATTCTAACTTGAGAAATAATGACACCCGGAGAAGGCAAGGCAAAATTGTCATTATCAACAAATATATCAGAAGAGTTGGAATCTTAGGGTCTTTTGCCAAAAATATTATTTGGTCACAACTACAACATGATGCTAATATTATCTCGACAGCAAAGAGAAAGCAATTACTTGATTGGAAGTGCTTTCCCAAGGAGGCACGCAGCGTAATTACCGACTGCTGTTTTGACAAGCCAGGGGCCTTTTACAATGCGATTTACCAGCTTGAATCGGGAATTACGGTAAGCGTCGTCTCCATAAATAAATTTATGGAGCAGTGATTCAGGTTGAATTGGTTCTTCTGAGGCAAAGTAGAATACAGCACTATATGCCTCTGGCCTGGCCGGGACCTGATTAGGAAACCATTAATACAACTGTGACGAAAATGCCATCTAACAAAAATAGATACTGACTCAAGAATTATCATAGAGCTAACATGGACTGACCAGTACATATCTAATATAACTAAATGGAAGGAGATGTACTTGACAGACTTCAGAATTCGTTTTTTTTTTTTTAATCTTGCTTATAACTCAATCGCACACACTTAAACAATCAACAGAAGAGGCGTACACACAAGAGAGTTGATAGAGATTTAATAAATATATTAGCGTGTGGAAAACTCTTAATTTCAAATCTAAATTTCCCCATATCCGCACCATATCGCATGAAAAAAAGTGGCGCGGATAAAGCAACAATTGACGAACATAGGAATGTTAAAATCGTAAATAACCAAACAGATACAAATCAAATCAAACCTGAAGGTTAACAGCAAAGATAAATGATCCTTTTTTGGCAACCCCAAGTCTCTTCGCGCGCCTCAAACCAGCGGTTACGCGATTGTCCGAACGGGCCAGCACGTGATCGAGACGTGCGGGTGATCTGAGCCAATCGACGCCAGCTGGCTGTAACAACCACTCTCCCGACGGCACCTTCTTCCGCCGCGAGAAGTATCCTTTTGCTCTCAAATGGAAAAGATCGCCGGGAGGCGACGCCCAGCCGTTGGATCCCTTATCCAGGTCAACGTGGCGCAACGTCCCGCCGTTGATCGCCTCCAACCTCCAGCTGTACGATGAAGTGTCGGAGTCGAATTCCGGGTCAGAATCTTTGGATCCGCCGTTGGCGTTGGCGTTGGCGTTGGCGAGGGCGGCCTCGCTCGTCCTGGGACCCATCGATGATGTAGGCTCTAGGGCTATTTCTAATTTTATTTATAATTTACAGTTTTTGTTTGCTTATTTCTGGTTAACAAGAAAAAGTAGCTATTTTTGCTGGTTCTTCGGAATCGGGGCTAAAGAGAATTCGAGTGAGAGGAGCTATAAAACAGTGTGGGATTGAAGATGACATGCAATATTGAGAGAATTACGAGATTGCCATTGCGTAAGAGTTAGAAACCTTGCCTGCTCTTGGAGCACTGGCTTTAACTGCCGACTTGCCGTATGATCTGATGTTAGAGGCTGATCTAATAATATACATCCATTTCTGATCTAATAATATTCAGTGATATTATTTTTTAATGTAATACGAGTTTAAATCTTAATTAGGTATAAGGGGCGCATGAAATTTTATAAAATTCGGCTAATATTGGGTATGTTTCAGTCGTGTAAAGATTAGTGTAAAAATAGAGAAATTGAAATTAGTAGATGAGAATACAGAAAAAATATATTTTTCATATTAGTGTGAAAATAGTGCTATTTGAATTAGTAAAACTGTTGTTTGAATTGTACATTTGAAATAGTGAATAGTTGAATTAGTCAAGTGGGGTCTCAAATGAATTGTCAGACGTGGAGATGACAGAAGTGGCGTCAACTTCGACATTTTCGGAATTGTGTTAATGGAAATTTGAGAAATAAACATTTTTCTCTTTTCACATTCGAGAATAGTTGTTATTCCATCTGATACCAGGAATAACATACTAGTGAGAACAGCAGCTATTCTGAATAGTAGCTAAAACTGATAAATATATATGTGCCATTTGAATAAAATATGATGAATGTGATTACTTGCGAGATGTGATCACCTGTATCTCTACTAATACATATTTTGCTTCATATTGCATGTTGAAAGGAAAATTATGTAATTGAAATTACTCGTATTTAATTTTCACGAATTTTGTTGATCTCGATGAATCAAGCAAACATTTATTAACTCCGTATAATTATATAAAATAAAAAATAAATAAACATATGGAACGTGAACTAATGTCACAAAAAGTTTTGTAACAATAAACTTGTGATTTTGTATATTTTTTTCAAACAAAACAAAGTAGTATATTTTTATCTGTGGCACCTATTAAATTTATATTAATAACTGAATTTGTAATTAATGTTATGTGAGATAAATACCATTCAAGGTGAAAAGGATGAAATTGTATCTATTCTAGTTAATATTATAAATAGTGTTTATTGCGTCATTGCGGAAAGTTTAAAAGAATGCTATAGCGCAGTTATAGCTAGCTATAGCATAGAACATGACACCATAGCTTTTAAGGTCCGAGAAAACTATAACGCAGCTATTCCGTAGCTAATAGCTAGCTATTTAAAACCTTGATTCTAGTCTATACAAAATGCATTTTATAATATTTTATTTTCAATAAAAATAGTCTATGTCACATGAGTGTCTTATGCGGTAACTTATCATGTAGAATAACTTCTAACCTAGTCAAAATAATTCCAGTGCCTATTCAGATTATAGAGATCCGCTTTAAAGTTTGTGTCGGGTTATATATAACTCATGATGCAGATCTCATTCTACACGATAGGGTACCGCACGGGATTCGAATCCGTCCATGCCATTCAAATAAAATAAGGTGGACTAGAGTGAAAAATAGAAGTTTTATTTATTGCAATTTTCGTTTTAAGTTTTATTTGTTTTGGAGTGACGCTCTTGATTGTTCAGATCATAAACGAAACAGCCAAGTGTTTCTGTTTATGTAATCATTTTAAAGAAGGGCTCCAATGCTCTAGTATTTTTGTGTTTTAAAATTATGTTTCAGGCACGGGAGAGGAAATAGGTGTTTTCTCCCAGCCTTGGTTCCCGGCATGGCAGAACTTCACAGCTGTCTTCGCCTCTCAAAGAAGGATGACTGTATATTCGCTAATCCAACCGGACTCAAGGACATGGGACTTCCAAAAGTTGCAGGACCTTTTCGGTTTCCAACAAGCACTCTATTGCAACATCGGTCCAAATCCTCACCTCGACTGAAGGCGGCCCAGACTCACTCTTCTTCACTTATGCGAAAAATGGGTCCTTCTCAATTAAGAAAGCATATCAGCTCATTAAAGGGGACCAAAACTAAGATTATTTCTCTAGAGTGGTGTAAACAAGACATTACCAGTAAGGGGGTGATAGGAGTCAGAATCCAAATGGTACCGGTCATATGTCAGCTGTGCAATCTCCAGGCTGAAACGATAGAGCATGCCCTTTCTGGTGTGATTTGCAAAGGAGGTTTGGTGGACATCGCCTCTAAACATCAATTCGGATCTGATTCAAGATTCCTTTGAGGAAATTAATCGATTTTTTGGACTTTAAAATAATATAAAATTTGAACTCGAAATAGTAAAAAAATTCAAATAATATAAATTTGATCTCCAAATATATTTTAATACAAAAATCATGTTAAGCAACTTAATCGACTTTTTGACTTTAAAATCGAAAATAAGAATATGTGATATAATTGGAGCACAATGAGACCTTTAAGCCCTTTTTTTTATTCAACTTCACCAAACAGGGATCTTCGTTGGCGCTATTTGTGTGGCTTTTAATGAAGAAATAATGTGCACTCTACATGAAAATACCGATATTTTATAATATTAAAAAAAATTTAAATTTACAAATATGCACAGGTTTTACAAAAATTTATGAAATTGCCCAAACCGGAAAATTATTTCTCGGATCCAGCCCCTAGATCCAGAAAATAATTTTCGGATTTGGATAGCCTCTTTTCGTGAAAATAATTTCACAGATATAAGATTTTCTGATTTTTTAATTAAATTGAAATTTTTTGATATATTTATTTTTTGTATTGAAATATTAGAAATATTTTTTTATTTCTTTGAAAATAGATGGAATACTATATAACTGAAATTATTTGAAAATAGATGGAATACTATATAACTGAATTTATTAGAAATACTATTTTTTAGACCGGACTTTTTGGGGCTGTTAAGAGAAATTAAAATATTTCTCTGTGTGTTACTGGAAAAAAATATTTTGAATCTGAGTTATTGATTTCAGTTCAAAAGTCACTTATGAGTAAATAAAAATATATCGTGGTCCTTCTAGTATATTCAAGTTCTAACATACTGCATTTATTTTCGAAGAAATATAAAAAAAAAAATATTTCAATGCAAAAAAAAAATATATATATATATTTTCTATTAATTAAAAAAATAAAAAAAATCTTAAATCCGTGAAATTATTTTTCGGAACTCTAAATCTAGAAAATAATTTTCCGAAAAGAGACCCTCTTAATCCGGAAAATTATTTTCCGAATATAGAGCTGGATCCGGGAAATAATTTCCCGATTTGGACAAATATGAAAATAAGTTGAATTTGAATGCAGATTTGTAAATTTTGAATTTTTTTTTAATATTAATACAAATCTCGGTGAAAATGCATCATTTTTTGTCTACCGTCGTTTTTTCTTTCTGTCATGACTCATGATTCATAGAAAAAGTATAAAACGGGGAATTTATCATACTCTTGATTTTAGCAGATGATATCTTTTTGTACTTATTGGATGCATGTTTGTATCGTTGTACTTGCAACTCACTTTTTGGGGGCTCGATATGGATCATCGCCGCGTTGGCTTTCCATTTAAATGTTGGAGAAATGCTTTACAACTCCGAGCTCATATCTCCAATTGTATATATCTCGCTCTTTAATTTTATATTATATATCATATATGTTATATGAATACTATTATTATTGTTGTCGTTACTATTAAATAGTTTGACTAGTCAACAATTTATTTTGACCGATTAACAATGTGAACAATTTATCTTCACTATCTCCATGGCTTGCGACAAACATGTGACAGTGGTTTGATGAGCTTGTTGGTACGAACTTTCATCAAAGGTCCGACTTATTTTCTACGGTGGTGCAGCCAACTTCAAAGTTGAATATTTTATAATTCATTTTATTAGGCTTAAAATTATGCTTATTGATCTTAATATTTACCTTATTGGCCTTAGTATTTAGCTTTTTTGACTTAAGACTTAGAATATGAGGATTGGATTGTATCATTATTTTCACATTCAATTTTATTGGTTTTAGTACTTAGTTTATAGGTTTTAGTATTTAATTTATGTGTTTTTAATTTTTTAACTTCTATGTGTTGAGTGATGTTGAGTGATTTGTCGTAAGTTAGCCAGAACATCATTGGATCTCTGTAAGAGTTGATAGGAGAACCTTTTAACCTCACTAGATTTAAAGGTAGCTTCACTACCAAATTCAAGTAATACTAGTTTACAATTAATTTTATTAGCTTAGAATTTGATTATTTAGATTGTACTACTATACTACAATTCAGTTTATTTTAATATTCATCTTATATATTTTAGTGTTCAATTTAAATGTTTCGGTCGGAACATCATTAGTAGTTGCATGGGTTAGTTAGATAAGTTATTAAAAATATTGACGAGTTTTAAGAAAATATTAACCTGTTAGAATCAATAACATATTAGCACATTAGCTCTTTTATACTTTAATCTTAATTTCAAAATATTAGTTTTAACATATCGACATGTTGCGTTACAATGTGCAAAAATTATAAACATAATATTATACTCCAAACGGTCTCCTAGTCATTTTAAATCAACAGCCTGAACAAAATATATAAAATTAATAATAATAATAATAATAATAATAATAATAAATAAATAAAATAAATAAAAAGGCCAGTTTTTCAGGGGCGGATCCAGGATTTTCGTGAGAGGGAGGCAAAAAAATATCAAATCGGATTTAAATATCTAATCGGGTTTAAATTCATTAACCAATTGGATATTTAACAAAAAACAATGCTTTAACTTATTATTTCTAATGCTTTGACTTGTAATTTCTGATGCTTTGACTTATAATTCTAATTATCAATCAAAATTCAACAGATTTATTTCCATTTTAACTCTAAATTTAACTCGAATTACAAATTAAACGTCCAGAGGAGGGCAAAAAAAATTTCAAAGATAGCAAAGTCGGTCGGAACCAATAAATCTCCACTAAAACTCAAAATCTAAGGGGAGCAGCTGCCTCTACAGTTTTCGATAGATGATTTTTTTTTTTGAAAAAAAGGCTCAAGGCCCGTTTCATATAGAAACAAAACAGTCATACAAAAGTAACTATCCTCAAAGCTCCCCCATTGAGCCCAAAGCGCACCACGGAGCCTCGCAATGTTTAAGCAAAAGATAACAAAAGAACAAAGTATAAGTCACTGACAGCGACTTGCTAGCTATGTCTAGACAAAAGTTAACTATGGAATATCGATCCAAACTATGTAAGTAGATCTGTGGGAGGGTTAATGCGAAGTTGAGTGCGACACTAGCTGATTCTCCATGGAAGGATCCACTTCTTGCAAAGGTATTTCAGCCATGGAGCGCGGCATCCAAGCATCCCCTTCTGTAGCAGGCAGCTCCTCCCGATTCCCTGTCCAATACAGTACCAGATGAACAATATTAGCGACAATAGTGCGAACAGAATCTGAAGCTGAGTTGTTAAAACAAACATTATTTCGTAATGTCCAGATGGTCCAGGTAAATGCACTGATTACAATCAAAAAGGATTGTTTCATTTGTTTTGGTAGCGCAAAACCAAATTGTAAGAGATCTTGGAACGTATTCCATTCAGCGAGAAATTGTTGGCAGTCCCCAAGCCAAAATAAAACCTGTCTAGCCTTGGAACAAAGAAAAAACAAATGGTCAATTGATTCATGTGCTGAACAAAAATAGCAGGTTGGATCACCATTCCAGCCTTTAATTGCTAGGTTATCCTTGGTCAAGATTTTGTTATGTTGTACCAGCCACATAAAAACTCTTATTTTTGGAGGTACCGGCAATTGCCACCACTCCAATGTATGGAGGTCCTGGCAGCCCCCAAAACTGAGGAATTTGTAAAGGGATTTAACCGAAAATTTCCCATTGGATTCCCACAACCAAGTAACATGTGCCTGGTTGTTGTTAACATTAAAAGTAGCAATTATCTGTAAGACTTCCAGCCATTCATATTTGAGCACTCCTGTTAGAGTACGAGAGAAGTTGACACACTGTCCTTGGGCAGCAATTACAGCTGGCAAGGATATGTCAGGGTTACTGCATAAGGCAAATAAAAAAGGATAAGAAGTAGCCAAAGAGCAATCCCCAAACCAGGTATCAATCCAAAAACGAATAGGACTATGAACATCAGCATGATGAATAATCCCTCTATCATATAAAGAGAGATGGTTAGTGACAGCCTGCCAAAAGGGAGAATATGAAGTGAGTGAATTGTCAGAGAAATAATTGAGTGAAATTGCAGTTTTCCATAGACCAACACAACAGGGGTCTTTGAATTTCCATCTCCATTTACCCAATAGAGCAGTATTCATTAATTCTAGATCTAAAACCCCCATACCACCGTGTTGTTTGGGAAGACAAACCTGAGCCCAGTTAACAAGATGATACTTGTGAGTGGAGAAGCCATATCCTTGCCAAAGGAATTTCCTTCTAGCTTTATCCAACCGATTAAGAACTGATTTGGGTATGTGATATATAGACAAAGCATAGAGTGCAATAGAAGATAAGGCAGAATTGAGGAGAGTAAGCCTCCCTCCTATAGACAGTATGCGGCTCTTCCAATTTTGAAGTTTTCTTTCTACCTTATGTAATAAAAATTCCCAATCTTTAACTCTGAGTTTAGAGTATGAAAGAGGAAGCCCTAAGTATTTAATAGGGAATTTACCAATGCGACACCCAAAGATATCAGCTAAGGATTGAGCAAATTCAGAGGAGACATTCAGTGGGTAAAGTTCTGTTTTATTCATATTCATTTGAATACCAGAAAGGGCTTCAAAGCCTTTCATGGTCCACCAAATTCGTTCAATATTCTGGGGGTCAGCAGATGCAAAGATAATCGTATCATCCGCATAGTGACAATTAGTCACTGCTTTGTGTAACTGACAAGGTGGTCCTAACCCACAGACAAGACCTAGTGTTCTTCCTTTGTTGAACATCTGACACAGTGTGTCAGCAGCTAAAATGTAAAGGAAAGGAGAGAGGGGGTCCCCTTGGCGAACCCCTCTACGACATCTAAAATATGGAGTGAGATGACCATTAATATTTATACAAGATTGTGAACTAGTGAGCCAAGATGTAATCCATTGGACCCATTGCAAACCAAAATTTCTGCTCTGCAGAACTTCTAAGAGGTAGTCCCAGTTGATTTTATCATAGGCTTTCTCAAAATCAATTTTAATAACAACTCCTGGTTTTGCAAGAGAATGAGTGTGATGGAGGACTTCCTGGCAAAGTACTACATTATCTAAAATAAACCTACCAGGAATGAAAGCTGCCTGTGAAGGATCAATAAACCTATCTATGATGTGATCTAATCTAAAGGTAAGAATCTTAGAGAGAATCTTAAAGCTACAATTAACTAGGCTAATTGGGCGATATTGTTTAAGTAAAGAAGCCTCTTGTTCTTTGGGGATGAGACAAATGACTGATTTATTAATATGTCTCAGATTAAGAGAATTTTGATGAAATTTGGAACACAGAAGGAGAAGGTCATGTTTGACCAGAGGCCAAAAAAATTGATAAAATTGGAATGAAAAGCCATCTGGTCCAGGTGCCCCATTTGGATTAGAGGACCAGACAGCTTTGTGAAGTTCGTCTTCTGTGAAAGGGGCAGTTAATAGCTCTTGATCATCTTGAGTTAATAAATCATTCTCACTCCAAAAAGTGTGGTCTAGTTGAGCATACTTGATCCCTGGCTGCCCCAGGAGATTTTTATAATACTCACTAGCATGAAATTGAATATCTCTAAGCCTAGTGAGTTCTTTGGAACCATCATGTAATCTAGAGATTCTATTCTTTTTCTGTCTATGGGATGCTATTCTATGGAAAAATTTTGTATTTTTATCCCCTTCGTCTAACCAAGTTTGCTTGGATCTTTGTTTCCAATAGAGTTCCTCTTCTAAGTATATGTCCTCAAGAGAGGATTTCTGTTGTTGCCACTGATCAAACTCCTGCGAGGTGAAAGGCCTAGTTTCTTTTATAGTTTCCAACTGCTGTAGGGTAGTTAAAGCTTGTTGTTTAGTTTTTTTCTTTTTCCCATAGTAATTACGAGTCCAACCTTTGATTTTAGTAGTAATAGACTTAAGTTTGAGTTTCCATTGTAAAGCAGTGTCACCAATGGGAGAGAGAGGTGATTCAGCCCACCATTTATGAATAAGATCTACAAATTCTTGTTCTTTTGTCCAGGAAGGGTCAAATTTGAAATGATAAGGTGGGGAAGCTGAGGGGGGAGTCATAGTAATCAGAAGGGGGCAGTGGTCAGAACCAAAAGAGCTTAAGGAAGCGACAGAGGTGTGAGGAAAATGATCTTCCCAATTAACAGTTATCAAAGCTCTATCTAGGAGTGCAAACTTACTGCCACTGTTCCAGGTATATTTTCTATCTCTTAATGGGAGCTCCATTAGACTATGTTTTTGTATCCAGGTATTAAAAGCTCTGCTATTGGCAACATCAAAAGAAGATCCAGATTTCTCATGTCTATATCTAATAGCATTAAAGTCACCACTAATCATCCAATCAAATGTACTATAAGATCTGCTAATAGTTAGTTCTGACCAAAATTGGGATTTGAGTTGTCTATCTACTGGGGCATACACAATAGTGTACATCCATTTATACTTAGTGTCAATGCATTCTAATATCAGAGTGATTGAAAATTGCTGAGGATGAGATGCTATCACAGAAATGTGAGAACTAGCACAACCAAATAGGATACCCCCGGATCTACCCTTAGAGGGTAACCATTCCCACGAGTCTAAGTGAGAAGAATATGACCTAAGTACTCTATCCGAAAAAGATTCTTTTTTAGTTTCTTGAATAGCTACAATATCAATTTTGTGCTGTTGAAGGATATCAATGAATATCTGTTTTTTTCGAAAGGCATTCATGCCTCTAATATTCCAATTGAGAATAATCATAGGAACCTAAGAGCACCATCATCATCCTGATCTAATACAAGGCATAAATCATCAGATTGATCCTTTAATGTGTCAAGGGCCTGATTAATCAGTCTATCAAAGTCAGCCCTATCTAAGTCCTTAATAGCCTGTATAATGTTTGTTGTATTAAGATCATTAACACCTAATCTAATCTGATAGGCACGAAATAATGCAGCTACTTCTTTAACTGTTAATCTCGAATATGGATGATTATTGAGCAAAGCGTTACCTGAACCAGCGCCTCTTAAATTGTATCTATTGTGAAGTCTAGCCTGTGCTTTGGTGAGAATAGGGAGCTCTTCCCCACCTTGCGCCCGGATTCGCACACTTCTTCTCAGTGAATCCATTTTGAAGCCCCGTTTGCGCGATGGGGGGGTCGCCGCCACCGGCATAGGAGTATTGGGGTCAGTGGGAGAAGGAGCAGGCAAAGCCAAGACAGGGGAAGTGAGTTGATTCATGAGCATGGTAAAAAGTTTAACCGCCGTGTCAGGGTCACCTTGAGTGTGCAGTGCGGGAGACCCTCCCTCACTTGCAACGTGGACTGAGAATGAGGAGACCTTGGCACGATAGATGATTTGTTAATGGATGTGACGCAGGGAATCAGTTGGTGATCGATATCTGGATATATTTGCCAGCTGGCTAAAGTTTAGATGAATGCCAACTGTAAGGCTCGATAATTTCAAGACCGTGTCGTCTTTACTCTTTAATAGTGGATAAACAACTGTAATCGCACCTAATTATTTATTCTCTGTTCTTTTGTATTTGTGTCGTTCTATGTTTAAAATAAAGATGCTGCCAACAGTGCTCATATCAATATATTAATAAAATAAATCTATACTAGCTGTGGATAAGAATATTTTCCAGGTCTTCAAAAGAAAATCTTATATATGATTTGCCCGAAAAGATAAATGAATATTACGCATGTATTAATAATTACCTATGGTCATAACTAAGCAAACCCTGCGCGGCATGGCTGTGACTATAGTAACAAATGAATAGTTCGGATTCGGTTCGGCGGGATCAAAAATTCGTAATTCAGAAATAATTAGAGTATAATTTGAGAATGATTCGGTACCACAAGAAAACTAAAACCAAAAAACCCTCAAAATTTTTTTTTTTTTGCGTTTTATTCACGAACAAAATGTATTATACATTTTTTTGCGTTTTATTCGGTGTTCAGTTTGAAAACGTCGAAATAACAAATTAAATACAAATTAAACGCGAATAAATTGTGTTACTATGGTTGTGACCGCATTCGTTAAAATAAAGGTGTATGATGACATTCAATTGGGGTAGCAAACATTAGAAGTGACAATTATTTTGATATCGGAGAGGAGGCGAAAAAATGGCGGACCAAAGAGAATGGAAACTGATTTTTGATGGGGTTTACATGCAGGTAGATGGTGCAATTTTAAATTTTTTAGCCTAAACATGAACGATGTTACAATCAAGAAAGCAAACATCCACGCAATTTATAGTTCACATCAATTATGTGAACAAGTATAGAATTCAAAACATTACCTCTTCAAATGAATGGAGCGATAGCAGCCAAAGCTAGCACCTTAGTCTCCGTTGTGCCTTTTTCTTCAAATTACCACAATAGCAACCTCAAAGCTTGATCCACTCAAGATTTGATTGAAAGAGAGATGATTCCAATACTAAATGTACTAGTATTGTGGCTGACAAGATACTGGCAGAAGGTCGATTATGGTCACAGTATTGCTAGTTTGAATGGAAGTGCTAGTGTCGTTTTATTTTTCTGTTTTTCTCCATGTATTCCTTTTTATTCTTGTTTTGGTGTACTAGTATGAAGTGTCAGTAGCGAACTCAGAGGTTGCGCCTATAGCTCCTCAACAATGCATTATTTCAGTATTAATACATATTTGACAGTAACTGCCATGAAACTTTTCACACAAAAAAAAGGTGACATTCAATCGAATAAATATTTGGATCACTACATTAAATTTAATGCTCTGAAGTTTAAACCGGACATGTCCTTTTCTTATTTTTTTCTTATTCGAAATAAGGAATCTCTTTCTTTAGTCTCATCTCAAGTTGGGGTGTCAATGGGTACGATACGGGCAGAGTAGAAACATTTTCATATCCATACCCATTAAGAATGGACCTAAGTCATATCCTACCCTTACCCATTAAGAATTGATCTTATTCTACTTTACTCTTACCTTTTAAAATTATTGAGTAACGAAACAGTAGCAGATGAATAATGAATAATACTAATATAATAATTAATTTTATTATATTTTATGAACAGAACATCAAAACTCATTCATTCCACTCATATGCAATCACATTACTAATAAAAAAATTTTAAAAAAAATATGCAAGCAATTCTAATTAAATTGTTTTTTATATAAAGCAAGAGAATTTAAAAATACGAATATCTCTTCGGACAAATTTAATTATTTAACTAAAAAAAATACATGTCAATACAAGAAATATGATTAACATTTTTCTTATAGCAAACATCATATTCTAAATAAAAAAAATACATAATTAATTTTTTTCTCAAACATTGAAATATCACGCAAATAAATTTTAACATCACTAATTATTAATTATAATATTATTTTATTTTATATAATTACCCTATAGGGTAACGGGTACGAAATAGTCTTTATCCGTACCCTTACCCGTTTAGCTAACGGAAAAAAAAGATTCTTACCCATACTCATACCCTGTTAGTTAACGGAAAAGAAACTTTACATATATCCGCCTTATCAAATACGTACGGATAGAATAAACAGGTAAAAGGGTATCATTGACACCCCTAATTCCGGAAGATCCTTTATTCATACTCAAATCGCCAATCTGAGGGCCGACTGAAAATAAATATATTTTTTCTCTATTTAATATATATTGGGTTCCAATACTTGATCAATACGTTTTTAATTAAGAAATTTAAGAACAAATAAAAACTGGTGATTGGAGTTTTTTTTATTATCAAAACATGTTATGGTTTGTTATTTGTTTTCTTTCATATTATAAGATCCATGACTTTTAGGATTCTAACTTTTTAATATTTTTTTAGCTTTGCTAGTAGATGAATATTAAGTTATTTGCCACTATATCATTAATTTGAATACGAAATAAAAAAATAAAAAGCAAAAAGTAAGTTCCATAAATTCTTCTTAGTGGATTAAAGATGCTCAAGTATGCACGAATCTTGAAAAGAATCGAAAATTCCTTCATATGACCATCATACCGTCCCAGTCCATTAGACCAATGTGTGATCATGTGGGACCCACAGGAAGAATGCGTCCGATCCCACTCACCGATGCTTCAACACTTCATTTTACTTGGCTTCTACTTTTTTTTTTCTCTCGAGTTTCTGCTTCATGTTGTTTTGTGAAGTAGTTTCTTTTCGTTTAATTAATTGTTTATTCTCTTTTTGACGCTGCGGCTGCCTTTTATTCTGTCCGTCTCTTTTAAGGGACGAATCCAAGTGGGGATCAGATAAGATACTTCACCTCCTCAATTGGTTAAGAAAGAAAGAATCAAGACTGATGATATATATAAAAAAGTTTCTGAAAGAATCATACAATTAATATACATGTTCATTATAACAAAATTATACTTCCCAACATCACATATATCATGTATTTGCTTGATCCCTTGCCCCTTCTTCTTTTTTGTTCTCTTAATTAATTTGTCAGCACTTTCGACTCATTTTTAATTTTTTATTCTCCCAACTTTATCCTCAATTAAAATTTAAAAACATATATAGGAGCACAAAAGATGTATATACTGGCACTGACAACATGCCATTAATTATTTTTCATCTAATCTTAGTGGCTAGATGACTAGGTCGGTCGGTACATGAGAGAAAAGGTCCGGTCAATTACAGTAAAATCAGAAGAAGAAAAAACCACCATTTAACAATTTTAATAGCAGCAGCTAGCATGACAACTCACTCTTACCTAATTGCATGAAAATATTGGAAAAATTTCGAGTTTTCTATGCTGTCCCCGTCCGTCCACGAAAAATGTTTATGGCAGTATGGCACCACCTCACTAAGCTCACTTCACCACATGATAAACTTTAGGTGCTGGATTTTCCTGTTATACACCAGTGATCATTTTATATATATATGAGTTGGCTAGGGTGCTACGCGTAGCATAGAGGACCTCCGTGCTACGGCTCAATATTTGAGTTTTTAAAATTCTAACGGTCGATCCGAACCGTTCAACATGATCTGCATATGAATATGTACATGCAAACCAAATTTTACATTTTTTAGAATTTTTTTACTATTTTTTAGATAGGTAGAAAAACACTTGATCTGAATGGTACTGAATTTTCAGATCAAGTGATTTTCTACCTATCTAAAAATATAGTATAAAAATTCTAAAAAATGTAAAATTTGGTTTGCAAGTATATATTCATATGGAGATCATGTTGAACGGTTCGGATCGACCGTTAGAATTTTGAAAACTCAAATATTGAGCCGTAGCACGGAGACCCTCTTTTGGTTAATAAAAAATGCCCATGATATTCTTTCTTTATTAGTCAAATTGACGAGGCTGCTGCTCACTTTCTTTATGAATTAGTCTAGCATGACATTTATCCTCAAACACACCTTCGTTATCCTCACCATGAGCATTGAGCTCGAATGTTCAACTTTTCTCTGTGGAAGAGTGGGGTTGGTAGAACCGTAGAAGGTCATTAAAGAATAGTATAATCCAGGAATCCTCCAATTCTGTCACGATCGTAGCAGATACAAACGCATCCACATGCATCAGCGAAGTAGGCTAACAGATCAATAGACAATTCTCAAATCAACAGCTGATGCAGTCGGAAATAATAAAAAATAAAAAAATAAACTACATGTTAGCAATTTTTACTTCAAAACAGGGCCCATCTATGTATACTTCAAGAACACTTAGTCGCCTTCTTAATTTCAAAAAATTTAACAAAGTATACTGAAACTTAATTAAAAAATTTAACTAAATTTTTATATAGTTCAGCTCCCTCGTAATTCATCATATGTGTTCTTGTAGTCTAGTAGTTAGAGTTCTCATTTGTTATTGTGGAGACTTGAGTTCAAATTCCGGCCAATTACAAGAAAAATAAACAGGGGTGTCAATAAATACAGATGAGTTAGATACAAGTATTTTCATACCCATACTCATATCATATAAAATTAGTTTTACCCTTACTCACTAAATATTAATTTACTCTTACTCACTAAAATAACAACGAAACAAATAACAATAACTATCGAATAAATTGATAGCATATGTAATTTAATACAAATATAACAAATAAATATATATCTTAAATATATCATGTACCTAATATCACTAAATATAAAAAATATAATTTTTATTCCATTCTTTTAAATAACATAAATTGTTAATTAAATCAAATAATATAAAATAGTTTATAAATTAATTTTACAATAAGTTTCTAATTAAAATATATATATATATATATATATATATATATATATATATATATATAATTCAATATAAATCAATCTAATAATTACAAAAATATATAATTATATTTACGGATAAAAATTGTTATATATAATTTTATATTTATTATTATATAAAAAAATATAGAAAAATAGAATTAAATAGCTTTTTTTCATATTTTAATTCAATAATTTATGAAAAAGTTTCTTATTCATACCCATACATAATAAACTAACAAAAGAAAATTTTATTATTATCCGTCATATCTGTCATATCGAATACAGGAGAATTGGATAAGAAGATAAAAAGAATACAATTGACACCTCTAGAAGAAAAAGAAAGATCCGCAAAAAGACAAAAATTAGAAAAGTAAAAGTTGGAATGAAAAGATACACGTCGAAAGCACTGAGAAGTAAACACTGAACACTTGAACAGCAATAAAGCGAATATATGTCATTTCGGATTATATTAAAAATAAAAAAAAAACTCTTAGGTCTTAGACGCATATTCTGAATGCTAGTATCGTGTGATCCATATGACTGTACGTTGTAATGGGAACATAATATATTATAAGAAAATAAAAAAAAAAACTCATACAAATGATATATTTTTATAAAAAAATTGGACTAAATAATAAATAGTATTTTTTAATTACATATTAAATGACATCTACACATAAATAATATATTATTTGTTAAGCTTTATAACATATTTTCATTAAAATATCTGAAACAAAATGTCATATTAAATGACAAATAACATTTCTTAAATAATATAAAAAATAGAATGAAATAAAGAACTGGAGAGGAGAACCAAAAGGGGAAAAGAAACACAATTCTTCACTCAGATCGAAAAAGGCAATGAATAGAAAAAATTTGCTTGTTGAATTATGCTGTTCCGACGAGGTTTTCCACCCATTAGGTTATGCATGAATAAATCAATGAAAGAATCATCTCAACGTCAAAAGCTACCGTTTATTTTATACAAACATGCTAACAATGTAGCCTTGACGCAGCAAATTTGGTTACTGGAAGAACAAATCTTCATTATTACACACGAATTATTAATTAGTTATGAGATGAAATTTTCAACTGAAAATAAAAGAGAGAGAAATTCAATTGATTTTTTCTGTCATTGATAGTCGACTACCAATTATCTTCGCCCGTTATTTTTCAAGTTGAATACCTCGAGAAACCTTTAATTTGCAAAGCCTGTAACAAGCTTCAGAGAGCAACATGATACACTATAAATAAAGCCCATTGGGCCAATAATCTTGGATTTATTATACTAGTCGTTGATTTGGGCTTAAACTTTTGGAACTTAAAAGAAAATTAAAAGGGCTTCAACGGACAATAAAAGCTACGAATCCATGTTTTAATTCTCAAATAAAATGTTATTTCAGAAAATCATACTATAGATTAAATGATTAATAATAATAGAGGATGGTCGACTGACTGTACTTACCTGGCAGTGCTTGATTCTAGCTGGTTCCAACTTCCAAGAATGGGAAAATCACACTTCCAACAACTATTCCGCTTCTCTCCCTAAAAAATGATATTGACCTCTCACTATTGCAAAACCCATGGGCGGACCCAGCCTAGTCCGGCGGTCAACTGTCCCTTTTTAAATTTTAAAGTTCATACAAATTTATATCTTCGGTTTAACTTTGTCTTTCTCTGAAATTTTATTTGTCTCCGTGTAAGTTTCTGGGCTTTTGGGCTTCTGATTTGTAACTAATGTTAAATTTAGAATTAAAATTATGATAAATTTCTGTAATTCTAATTGGTAATTAGGATTAAAAGTCAGAGTATTGAGAGTACTGAAAATTAGAATTCAGAACATTGAAAATTAAAAATTAGAGCATTATTTTTTATCTAATACCCAATAAGCTAATGGATTTGAACACGATTAACTATTCAAATCCGATTCGTTATTTCTTACCCCTCGCTGACAAAAATTCTGGATCCGCCCCCGGCAAAACCTCTCTCTAACCCCCTTGCCAGCCACTAACACCTTGTTTGGAATGGATGAAGAGTAGATGAACGAATGGGAGGTGAAGAATAACAAAAATAGAATGGAATAAAAATGAAGATTAATACATTTTACCTCTTCTTGTTTGGATAATTAATGAGATGATAAAATAAATTTAGCTTTTCTTTCTGTCTTATTTTTTTTTGATTAATTAATTATAGAAGGTTAATAAAATATTTTAGTAAATTTAGCTTTTTCTGTCTTTCTATCCGTTACACCTCAAATCGGAAGAGAAATTGATTTTATTGTCCAAATGATACAATGTTAACTCTATCCCCTCTTGTATCCCTTACTTTCGTGATAATTTTGTCAACTGAACACAATTTAATATTTATTTTTCTTTCAATTTTATTACCTTTCTTTCCGTTAATCAATAGTTAGTTGATTAGTTCTCCATTTTCAACCGCTGAGGTAAAGACTATGATTATGGCCCAGTAATTCACATTACATTTGCATGCCTCCATGAATCTGTTATTCTGCTGAAAAAAACACTTGATGGTTATTTACATTTTTTTTTACACTAAAATAGTTAAGTATATATTACACAATAAATATGTATGCATTTAACGATAATTAATTAAACTAAGGTGCCTGAAAAATTGAATGAAAAATGTTTAGAGCATCTCTTTTATCGGAAAAGAGGAAGAAAAACAAATCACAATTTCGATTTAATTACTAGATTCAAAATGGATTATATAAAAAGGATGAATATGAACAAAGAAAAAGAAAGAAGAAAGTAAGATCCGAATTGTTGGATAAGAAAGATCAATTTAAAAGATTTGCAATAAGATTATATAAATTTCTTTTAAATAAAGAGGGTATTATTTTTAGGTCACAAATTCCATTTTGTAGTGCATGTAAAAAAACACTGCATCGGAAATTTTTGGACTTCCAATGTAGTAATTTTCTATATAAAAATTAAAAAAAAATATAAAATTTGGTTTTCAAGAAAAACCGACCGTTTAAATCTATAACTGACTATGATAATATGCAAATAATTAATTAGCAAGAACTTCCACGTCATTGTTGAGTATTTTAGATATAGGAATTTTGTATTCTTTTTGCCTTTAATATTTATAAACCTTCGTACTCAATGAATAGGTTAGTTGCAAGCGCACAACCTATCGATTGTAGTATTTAGGTGTCGATCCGCAGGGAGATATAGGGAAATACCAATTTTTAATAAAGAAAACTACTTCTAAAATTAAACAAAATAAAAGTAAAGTGGGGGGTTTTGTTCTAAAATCCTAGAGTTGGGTTCAATACCCGAAAGAGAGGAGTTTCAAACAATAAATGTAAATAAAATAAAGGAAAGAAAGATTGGTTTGTTTTCAAGTTCAAGGAGATCTAGGGGCATTCGGTCCACAATTCCTTGCTAATTCTATTTATTCGGTTTGTTTAAATTCATGTTTGATTTGATGAGGTTTCTAACCTATGTTAGCCTTTGGAACAAATATTAATACAAATACTTTGGGTGGATGGATTAATGTGTCTCGAATTCTAGGGCTGTCACTAACCTAGAGGGATATTTAATCACATGCTTCATAGTATATATTGATATTTGTTCTAAGGTGTCCTAATTAGGATTTGCATTCACCGTTAAGTCCTTTACCAAAATCCTAACCTTAATTTCTATAGTTCCAGATTGGATATCAAAGTACGGTCGCTTCTAATCCAATCCTAAGGTGTGTCTTTATGGTTTCAATTAGTACTCTCCTACTTGACCAATGCCGGAATTTAATAAACTTAAAGCGAAAAAACACGATCAACGCGATTTCAAGCTACTTCAATTCAATAAACCCTAACCAGGTGAACTAAAATGCTAAGTACTAATGAAATTCATAAAGAATAAATCACAGAAATTAACAATCAAATCCGATAACACAATCATAATAAAAACAAATATCCGAATAAGCTAGAATTAAACAAGTTCATGCATTGACCTAAACCCCCTAGAAAGATATATACTCTCTCTTGGAGAGATCCATAACAAAGATTGGCAAAAACAATAAGAAATTAAATAAAGAAATGATTACACCCTTTCTTAGATCAAAAACCTCGATCTTGCCGACTCCTTGCTTGAATCTTCTTCTTCTCCTTCCTTGAAAAGCTTCGAGAATTTCTACAGGATCTCTCTCTCTCTCAATTTGTGGAAAATGGATATGTAATAATGGATCCTGAGAGAGATGAAATTCTTCTTCTTTTATAGCCAAAGGCCTTGCCCAATTTAGAAGATAGAAGTGGAGTTAGTGGGTGCACTCCTCAGACTGCCATGTCTATTTTTGGCCTTCTAAAACGTGTTCCTTGGTGGCCAATAATAGAAAACCTCTTGAAAATGCGAATTTCTGGCTGTCTGCGAGTCCAGTGCGTCCGCACTGGTGATGAGTGCGTGTGGTCTGGGTCGCACTGGCTCCAAATCTCCTTTTGGTTTCAAGTTTCCTTTTCTGGATTTTCTGCGTTTTTTCCTGAGTGCGTCCGCACTGGATCTTAGTGCGTCCGCACTCACCTTTAATTTTCTGTTTTCCAAAGAATCTGAAGATTTCAAAAATCGGCTAAGTACTGAGTGCGTATGACCCCACTCGCACTGGAGGTGAGTGTGTCCGCACTGCGCTCGGACTTTTCGTCTGTGAGGTCTGCGACGCTGGAAAATTGGCTAAGTACTGAGTGCGTCCGCACTGGCTGTGAGTGCGTCCGCACTGGAGATTTTTTCTTCATCTTGCACTGTTTCCTGCATTGAAATACCGAGCGAACGCAGTAACTTGATTCTTGGTGTATTCTATTCACTTTATATTCAAAATACAAGATATTTAATGTTATTTTATGATAAAAACTAGATCGACGGTGTATATAATTTACACCTATCAGTCATTATTATCATGAAAAAGGGTATCAAAACCAATAATGATTCAGAAACTGCTTCTGATATAGCATTTGAAAAGTGGCAGATTCAATTTTTCTTTATTTTTTTCATTTAAGTCAACGATCCAAATTAAAATCACTAGAAATGGACCTTTCAAGTTTCAAGGGGGGCGCCCGAAATCAACGACGGGTAAACAACCATAACATTCCAAAATCCAATTGAATGGTCGTGATTTCTTCAAGCAGCCACGGGTTGGCCCCACCGCCATACTATAAAATGGTATCAAGTGGGACACCTCATTCATGTCCGGCGGTGGCATAACATTGTCGCAGTGTGCCAGTGTCGCTATCATATGAATTTTATTTTCACCGGTTATGACAGAAATGGAGTGGTCGTAATAGCGCAACGTGGCATGAAAAATATAATATATTAAGCAACCTGACAAATAGGCCAAACCTCACTCGAACAACAGAAACAGAAATAGTAATATATATAGGAAATTGCTATATGCCGTGCATAGTATGGGGCCTCCGTACTACAGCTTAATATTTAAGTTTTCAAAATTCTAACTGTCGATCCGAACCGTTCAACATGATTTTCATATGAATATATACGTGCAAATCAAATTTTACATTTTTCAGAATTTTTTTTATATTTTTTTAGATAGGTAGGACATCACTTGATCTGAAAATTCTCCATTCAGATCAAGTGATTTTCTACCTATCTAAAAAAAATAGTAAAGAAATTTCAAAAAATATAAAATTTGATTTGCAAGTACATATTCATATGGAGATCATCTTGAATGGTTCGGATCGACCGTAAGGATTTGGAAAACTCAAATATTGAGCCGTAGCACGGAGGCCCTATGCTACATGTAGCACCGTAGCCAACTCCTATATATATATTTAACAAATCTTTCATAAGTCGTTTTATTTACAAGCCATCTTTGTGGAGGTTAATTCAGAAAAGGAGAAAGATATTGAAACGGGCATATAATATATTTGACATTGCATTTAAATGAATTATAATAAAGAAAATCTTTACCGTCCAGTGCAGTCCGAACGTCTGAAAACTTAGCGACACAAGCTGATTGTCCGCCTGAAGTTGGACGCGATCCCATTCTAACTAATCGCCCTCCAACTAGCGCAAGACTTGTCGAAATAAAAACCATTGTTAAATGTTAATGAATCTCGCTACCGCTTTCTTCGTATATTCGTGCCAACGTCAACTATAAATTAATAGAGTATGTTACCTGCGTAACCATGTGCTTGGCTTTAAGTTCTAACTCACAATTATTGATTTTTTTTTATTTTAAAAAGTGTAACATTCTACATTAAATTTTAGAAAAAAAATTAAATAAATTTTAAAATTTACGAAGGTTGGGATTTAAAATTTGCGGACGTACGTAACCACGGAACATGTGGCATATATATATATGAGAGAAAAAAGTTAAACTTTACTAAGGCCGTTGTTTGATTGTTCGCAGCTAAGGAAGAGTTAGATTGTTAAATCGCTGTCTAAGCTCGGTTTTTCATTTTCTAACATTTTAAACCAATTGTGTTGGAATTTTTTTTTTTTGACGATAGTGCTGGAATTTATGGTAGTTCTTGACGGGCTGAATTTTCATTTGTCAGCTCTTAACGTGCAAGAATTTTGAATATATATCCTTAATTCTTCTTAATTTTATTTTTTTAACTGAAAAATGTATGGGAGGAATTTCAAAATTCCCGCCCTTCCAAATATTAAATTTCTATGAATATTTTTCTACAACATTATTTTGGAAATAAATATTACTAAAATAAAAACATCGGCTCACACAGATACTAATTTTGATTATAATAAAGACGGCTTTCTTGGAAAAGCATCACAGTATCTATTAATGATAAAATATTTGTATTAAGTATTAACGAGTCGTAGACTGATATTTTTAGAATTCAGATCCAGTGCAATAATGAGATCTGAGCCGTCAGTTTTAATCTAGTACGAATGTCAACTCGAGTATTCCATATTTCAAACCGTGATTTTGGTCTGACGGGTAGTATTGAGTGTAGTAAGGAGTAGGTAAAAGTCAGATTCAAGTTCTTTTTTTTTTCTAAACGGTTTTGCGTTAGAACCGCCTCCATAACTCTCTTTCTGCCTCTGCCCAAGTCGCCTACCGAATCACATCTAAATTACTAATTAGTACCAAATTACTAAAATAATTGCTTGTAATTTTTGAAACAATTGGTATCAATTAACAAACTAAATTGCATATTCGTAATTTTAAAAACCATCGATCAAAATCTCCTCTTCCTGACTCTCCTTACAAGTTTATGGTTTTTCTCGGTCAGAATCGCATAGGGCAATTTTTTTCTGGAGTGGAGGCGAATGCCAGGGTAGCGGAGGAGAAAATTAAAATTAGTTAGATTTGAGCTGCCTCAATAAATTAATTTAGTACGGGCTGAGATTGGAATTAGACTGTTTAGATCCAAAGATAGACAATTTGTATTCCAGAGTAGGCAAAGTCCATATTTACATAGTGTAATAATTAAAATTTTCAAATTCAGGGGTAAGCAGCTGCTTACTCCTAGTAAAACCTAGCTCCGCCAATGGTAGTATTCTACACAATCTGATTAGCAGGGACGAATCCATAATTTTCGTCAGGGGGATAGGGTTCTAAAAACATGTCGTGATTGCCACAATATTATATGTATTGTGCCGTTACTGCTACAATACTATACATGCCGTGCCGTGATCAAATTTGGAATGATGGTCACGGCACGTTAGTTACACCGTGACTGGTCGCGTTTGGCCATGTTTGGTCACATTTGGTCCTAATTGCACATGATCATGTGCCGTGTCGTACCGTAACCAGATCTTTCACGTGCCATGCCGTGACTGGATCTTTCATGTGTCATGTCGTGCCGTATCCGGTCACGCCGTGACTTTTTAAGATCCCTAGGGGGCAAGATAATAGCAAATCAGGTTTAAATAGCTAATCGGGGTTCAAATCCATTAACTAATTGGGTACCAGATAAAAAAATAATGCTCTAACTGTGATTCTAATGCTCTGATCTCTAATTTCCAATGATTTAACATCTAATCCTAATTATCAATCAGAATTCAAGAATTTTATCCTAACTTAACTCTGAATTTAGTCCAAATTACAAATCATAATTCCAGAGGGGCAAATAAAATTCCAGTGAGGAAAAAATTAATCCGAACCTATAAATCTCCATAAAAACTACAAATCCGGTGGGGGCAATTGCCCCCTGGCTCAATGTAGGTCCACCCCTGTTGATTAGGGGGTCTTCACTCGATTTTGCATGGGCTTGACAATTATTAATTTTCTTCACTCTATCTCATAAATTAGCGTATAAAATTTTAAGTGAGTGTTAGAGAGATTATTGATTTGATTATCTGCTTGTATTGTAAAGACTCATTGATATAGTGATTTGGGTCGTACTCCTTTAGTATTCTTCCGAAAGGGTCATTCCATATAAAATTATGTATCAGTCTTTTATTTTATGTGATTGATTGTTTGTTATTATTAGCTTCTATTGTGCGATCTATATTTCTTCATTTGATAAGATATTAGCATATATATATGCCCTACAGAGTATTTGACAAAATTACTTCTTAATACTTAAGTGATCTATCTCCAACATTGACCTCCAGCTCTCTCATTAGAAAAAAAAATACAAACAAGCAAATGATATGGTAAGAAAAAATAAAAGGAAATGGAGGGGAAGAAAAAGTATACAAGTACCTTCCATACAATTTTGTGTCACTTGTCATTTATCCTTTAGGTATTAAATATTAATTGTTTTAAGCCTTTAGGTGTATCTAACTAGATTATTGAGTACGTATTGACCGCAGATCCAAAGTGAAAGTGGCAGCCGAGGTAGTTTCTTGCAAGCAAGCCCTTCTTGCGCACCATTGGATGATTGTTCATTTTTCTAACAATTTACTGGGGAAATTATGGCGAAATTGGCGACGATGTCACGGAAGCTGCGGATACGTAACTAAGGTTGCAACTTCGCTTTCTGTGTATTATTATAATTAATAGAAATGATATATCTCCAACTAAAATTTCTCATTCTCATTCCGAGTCCGGAACCCATGTAGTAACTCATATTTTGAGTTTAAATATGGACTGTCCGATCAGAATTCGGATTAATTTAATAAATTTAACCCAAAAATAAAGAATTTATAATTATTCTAATAGATACATATAAATTTTAAATAATCCATCAATCGGTTAAAATCTAACTCGACCACATAATGTTTTTTATCATTATTTTAAAAATGAATGATGCTTATGCATCATTAAATTTGCTTATCTTTTAATTGGCTTAAAATTAATTAATTATTTTATTATTAAAATAATAGTGTTGTCTAATTAATGGTGTTCTCATTGTTAGTTAAAATATATTGTGTTGGATTATATAGAATGTTTTTGCCCGAACATTGTCATATTTTGAAAAGTTAATTTATGTAATTATTATTCGGTGAATATTTTATTTAATTTTTAGTTACTAATAATAATTAGTTAAGAATTTAGATATTACGATAATTTTTTTGTTAATGACCTCCGCCAAATTTTGCAAAAACCCATCACCTGAAAAAAAAAATATTAATTCAACAAATGTTAAATCATGATGTTCAATTATAAATTGAAAATATCGCAACTATAATGTCCGACAAATTAAACTTGTATTGAAAATATAGACAAAAATCGACCAATCATACATTCACCTTCTAAGAAGGATCTTTGCTGAGCGAATGTCAAACTAATTAATGTGCAACCAACGAGCAACCGAAATTTTTAATAATACCCTAAAAAAAAAGAAAAAATAGCAAATTTGATCTCGGTATGAATTTTTTTTTCCAAAAACATCCTGACCGCCTCATGTCTGGGCAGTCCAATCTCAGTACCAAACCGCTCCACTGTGGGGCGGTCACCTCTTCACACCAGACCGCCCCACTGGGTGGTAGTTTGGTGGTTTTTTTTTTTAAATATCGCGACCAAACCGTCCCACCTCACCCTTCCTCTCTCTCTCTCTCTCTCTCTCTCTCTCTCTCTCTCTCTCTCTCCCTATTGCTCCGCCCAAACCCCACCAAACCTAGCCGCCCCCCTCCGCCCTTACCCTTCCTCTCTCTCCCTCTCTCTCGTTAGGCCGCCCTCGCCCCCTCTCTCTTGTTAGGCCGCCCCCACCCCCTCTCTCCTTCTCTCTCTCGACCACCCTCTCTCTCTCTCTCTCTCTATTGCAAGGCTGCCCCAACCCATGAAGCTTGAGGTTAGGTGAGGCTGGAGCATGAATCATGAAGCACAATCCGATTATTTTCGGGTAACCCGACATAACTTATTTTATTTATGTTTTGTGCCTTGCGATTGGTAGAAATTGAATTGTCAATTATCGTGTGCGGGTTCTTGATATTCCCGACGCGATTGAATTGCTCGGATTTTTGATATTTCGTAATTGTTGCGATTGGAATTGTTAGAAATTGTTAAGAAATTACCTTGCGGGTTGTTGAATATTGTGTGCGGGTTGTTGATTTTTCCGAAGCGATTCATTTTACTGTTACACCCTTTTTAAAATTGTCCAAAATTAGAGTTTAGAAATTATGGTTTAGGGTTTAGGGTTTCTTTAAAATCTCACTAATTTTTAAGAATATGTTATGTGAAAATTTTAAATCAATTAATGTCGGTATATCTATTGGGGCACTATGGTAAGACCCTTCGACGGAGACTCATGGGTGATGCCTCTAGGACTTACTTGCCTTTCGGACCGGTCCAGGCTCGTGCGGTAAATTTAACAGAAACTGACATATTTAAAAAAAAATATATTTATTTATGTGTTTATCTAATAATAATGAAAAAATAATTTGTGCAGCTTTTGTCCGGTATTAGAGGGGTGGCACACAGCTTGGTGTGCATGGCGAAGATTGGTTGGAGAGCGATAGGATGTCAAATGCTCCAACACAGTGCACATCGTGGAGGACTATGGTCGAAACGGGTGCCTCATTGGCATGTTGCATGACAGTGGGGAGAACATCAACTGGCATGAGATAAAGCCCACGCCACCTCCTGCAGGTGATTATAAGTTTATATGAATGTGCCATACACAATCATTTCTCTTTAAAAATCTATTCTTATTAAGTTACTTCAATTCTGCAAATGATGACTCGGGTTGGGCGTTCCACTGATGGGTGTTGAATAACATCGCATGAAGCGCTTCAACAAGTATGGATTCCGGTGCAGATTGACGAGATCAATGAGTTTCTTTATTATTTAATTAACTTACTAGTTATTTGTATGTAGTAAAACCAACATTGTTTACATGCAGGATATGGCTCCTACCTGGCAGGCCAACCCTGAGTTCACTATGACTGATCTTACTGGAGATGATACCGGGTATGAGGTACAGAGCCTCTACAGACCACGATACGGAGAGAGAGACCATAAGCATGACCACGAGGCAAGTGGGAGTGGGGCGCAGGCTGCAGATGCCTTGCATATGCTATATTTTGCATACCGCCTCCGGCCACGTATCCTTCTACCTGGGAGGCCGATCCATGGGAGATGCGTACACAGGCGGTGATCTAGGAGGATCTCCCATGGTCCATTGTACACAGTTATCTTTGCAGGAGGAGAATCCCTGGGCGGCCGGTGCGGCGTCGGAGATGGATGTGGACAATCTCCAGGATGACGAGCAGGAGGAGGTTCACTTGACGCGTCAGTTGCCGCCCAGGGACCGCCATCCACCTGCTAGGTTGAATCTCTCCGGTCGTTGCCGCTGTCGTCGTTAGATTTTTTTATGTTTTTTTAGTTAGATGAATTTGTAAGATTTTATGTTTGGATTGTTATATTTCATGTTTGAATTGTGTTAGATTTTATGTTGTAGACTTACCATTTAGATTATTTAATTTGTTGTTCTAATCGAGAAAAACTAATTTATAACATTAAACAGAATTATAACAAATAAACTACAATAAATATATAACATATTATAAAACATTACAATAAATAAAATTATAATCGTCAATTATAAAAATATAACTGTAAATTATTATAAAAATTATAACAAATAAAACTACAATAAAATATTATAACAAATAATAGTATAATCGTCAATTATAACAAATTATAACTATAAATATAAAATTAAAAAATAGTACAACATTTAAAAAAAAAAACATCAAACCGCCCAACAGTAGAGCGGTCTGGTATGAAGAGGTGATCGTCCTACTGTGGAACGGTTTGGTACTGAGATGGACCGCTCAACATAGAGCGGTCAGATTGTTTTTGAAAAAATTCATACTGATGACAGATTTTTTATTTTTCCTTTTTTTTTTTTGGGTATTAATAAAAAATTCTGAACGAGCAATGAAGCCTTAAAAGTTAAAACTATCAGCAAGACTTTATTTCCAACTGAGACATTCACCATCCAACAAGGAAATGACAAACAAAACCGAAATGAAATCCAGCGCATAACTACATAATGCGGTCTTTGAAAAAAGAAGGTAGTCTTTTTTTTTTTTTTTGAAAGAAAATAAAATGAGGTAAAGTCAATTCTTATCATCTCTTTCAACAGTGCGGATCCTCTGTGATAGACCGTAACTTCCATCTGTGTCGTGAGATGCTGACATGATGAGACACTTTAACCAACAACTTTTGTGCTCAATAGTGACAACTTAATGATTCAGAAAAATGTTCAGTGAGGACAAATTATGTGATTCGAGAATAATATGAATATAATTCAGGAATAATTCGGTATTATACATTGAGTCCGGACTGAAAATCTTAGTCCCACAAGACAGTAAAAAAATATATATATTTGGAAGTTTTTTGGCCTAGGAAATAATTCGGATATAATCGTGAAATTCGCAAATAATTCCAGTATACAGAATAATACGCGGATTGATTCGCCAAACGGCTCAAATCTGAATAATTCGTCTGTGCTTAGTGAATCGCTAAAGAATGACGCATGATTGGATGTTTGTACTTGCCACATAAAATCCGAGTTCCTTATTTAACTAATGATAAGTAGATAACTCGTGATGAAACCATACAGAAAATTCGCACCTGAACTCCACCAAATGCATCTTTTCACTGCCTTTGAACTTTGAAGTGCTTACTCTCTTCACCAAAAATTGTGTTCAAGGCTTAAAGCATACTAAAAGCTGAAATCCAATACTACAAGCAAAAACCCAAGTCTTGCCCGCAAGTAAACCAACCTCAACAAACTGATCCATCCAACCAACATGCTAAATATAATTGTATATCAATTAAGGAAATAAAGTGATGACTCATGAGGCTACAATATTATATATAGCGCACATCAATCTGTACTTTTGATCTACATCTCTATTTGTAGAGAACGGAGTAGGTCTGATGCCCATCGGACCCACTTTTAGGTTCAACGCGCATGGTGACCGTCCGATCTAATTTTTTATTTGTGCACACGAAAATTGAAACAGACACGCACGAAGTTGAAAGCGTTTTGCACGAATCTTAAAGAAAATAAACGGTGATTAAACCCATCGAACCAGAGTAGGTCCGATATTTGTAAAGTCCAAACAATCGATCTGAACTGCTCAACATAATTTCCATATGAAAATGTAACTGGAGATCAAATTTTATATTTTTTAGAATTTGTTACTATATTTTTAAATAAATTATGTACCATAAAAAGTAATAATTTTCTATCTATCTAAAAATATAGTTAACTTTTTTTTATAAAATGAAAAATTTGGATAGCAAGTACATTTTTATATGAAGATCATGTTGAACGGTTTGGTCGATTGTTTGGACTTTGAAAATAGAGATATAAGTCCATAGTACGGACTAATGTGCATTATGCATAGTACCGTAGCCTCACTCAAGAAAAAAAAAAATAGTTAACTATTAAAAATCTAGTCATTTCACATATAAATTAACATATATAAAACGATTAAACTTTAGTAGTTAATAATTAAGTATTTTTTTCTATACTGATAGATAATTATAGTTAATAAATGAAAGGGTGGATATTTAGGTGAACAACAAGTGGATTTATATATAAAACAATTAAAATTTAGATAATTGTAGTTAATAAATAAGAGGATGACCAGATAGATAAAGAACAAGTGGAAGAAAGGCTGTTGTTTTCCAACAATTTTCCACTATAAGCATGTAGCAAAATATATATTCAAAAATTGTGAACATGCAATTTGCAGACAAGAAGTACTTTGATCTGTATGCAATTGAAGTGTTAAAAAGCTAATTATAATTAAAGTAGTTTTCAGGTATATGAAAATTTATTGTTCTGTTATAACTTATAACCTGGATTTGGAAATTAAAATAGAGAAGTGTCAATTATTGTAGAAGGGAAATTTACCTTTAATTTGCTCACCTACCACCTTTGCTTCGAAATGTCAATCATGCTAATTTTATTTGAACATAATATGTACTTAGCATAAGAACAAATTGGTACCTACAAGTTACATGACACATTAATTTAATGCGAGTCGAGGACATAATTTTCTGTAATTTTGTCGAAGCCGTGACTAGAGGTAGTCAACAAAGCAGTATGATCGCATTTATAATGACGATGTTGTTGTGATGTATTGATGGAGTTGGTTTGATTGAGAAAATAAATATAAATTTTAATTTGAATAATTCAAACAAGTGTAAATCTTTCCTGTGGTCACTAAATTTTGTATTTTTATCACGAATTAATCACTCCAAATTTAATTTGTTTCTATGTAGCATTGAACTTTTCATATGTTTAAATCAAATCACTATGTTATTTCTTTTCCGTTCAAAATACCAACAATATATTGAGTGACATGGAGATGGAAGAGCATATAATGTTAGTATTTTAGATGAAAACAATAATGAAGTTACTTGATTGAAACAAACAAATATTCAATAACTACATTAAGAAAAAATAAACTTAAGTAATTGATTTGTGACAAAGAACAAAATTTAGCGACTTCTAATAAAATTTATCCTCGAAACAAGGTCCTTTAATAGGATATGATTATTTAAAAAACAAAATCATCAAAAGGGGTGGTCAGGGCACCACCTACTGTTATAATTTGAGGAGTAGAACTAGAGTATTTTTAAATTCACCAAGTTATTTTGTGCACTCAACTCTAAAATCTATCTGATTAGCTTTAAATGACAAATTTAAACTGTTGAAATCCATCTACCTTACGAGTGATGCGTCAACATGCGAAAATTTTAAAATTTTCAATTAACTTAGTGTAAAGTCAAGCGGTCAAAATTAGAAGATTTATAAATAAATTTTAATGCATTATTTTGTTGAACGTTTTTTTACCATTTGAATCATAAAAAATTATTTCGTAAATTTAAATTTTTTGCATGTAGACACATCAATTGTAATGTAGACGGATTTTAATAGTTTGGATTCTTGTTCCAATCAGATAAGTTTTTAAGTTGAGTTCACAAAGAAATTTGATGAACTTAAAAATACTCTACATTGCTTAAACCCATATAATATTCCCTAATTTTTTACTAATCGTTAGGTTTTTTTTTATGGGTAATTATATCTTCCCCCATCTATCCATCTCTCATTTCATCCCCCAACTAACTAACTACCTTTTCTAACTATAATTCAAAATTCTAACTACCTAATGGCCCTACAAATTAATTACCCAATTTTCTCCATTTATTTATTTCCTTTTTCTCCCTCCCTCTCCCACCTCTCCCTCTCCACCTCCGCCTCCACCTCCGCCCGCCTCTCCCACCTCTCCCTCCCTCTGCGCCTCCGCCCGCCTCTCCCACCTCTCCCTCTCGGCCTCCCTCTCCCACCTCCACCTCCATCTCTCACCTCCGTCTCCCACCTCCCACCTCCGCCTCCTCTCTCTCCCACCTCCGCCTCCGCCGGAGTAGATCCATCACTGTCGATCGCCGGATCAGATCCGCCTCCGCCGGGTCAGATCCGAGTTATTTGCAAAGAACAAAGCTTCATTAATGGTGAATTAGAACAGTGCGTACTAAGTACATATGGATGAATACTTAATATTTTAGAGATGAATACTTCAACGTTTATGGATGAATACTTAATATCTTAAGCATAAATTCTTTAACTTATATGTATGAATACTTGATATCTTATGGATGAATACTTTTTATTTGTTTGGTATGCACATATGTTTGTAATACTCTTGGTACATTAACTATTTACACTTACACGATGAGGATGAATACTTGCTTAATGCGGGATGAATACTTGCATGACGAGGTGTCAATACTTGTGCAACGGACAACTCGAAAGTATGTCATCATGGTCTCATTTGAAAGAGAAAATTGTGTAGAAGACATTCGTGATTTTAGATTTGCAAAATTCCTCACAGATCGTCAGAAATATTGGTTAGATTGAACGGAGAAAAAAAAATCCATCTCTAAAAACGTGTAATACTCTTGGTAAATTAACTATTTACACTTACACAATGAAGATGAATACTTGCTTAATGCGGGATGAATACTTGCATGACGAGGTGTGAATACTTGTGCAACGGACAACTCGAAAGTATGTCATCATGGATCTCATTTGAAAGAGAAAATTGTGTAGAAGACATTCGTGGTTTTAGATTTGCAAAATTTCTCACAGATCGTCAAAAATATTGGTTAGATTGAACGAAGAAAAAAAAAACCATCTCTAAAAACGTGTAAAAGATGAGTGATTGATGTGTCCAAATATGCTTCTATTGCAAAGATGAATACATTTATATAGATGGATAAATACTAGTTGTGTTACAGATGAATACTTTTTTTGCAAATTTCTAAAATGAGCTGAAGGTAGTTAGAAGTCACCCACTTAATTAATGCGCTGACGGTTATGCGGTCCCCCACTTAATTAATGCTCTGACAGTTGTGCGGTCCCCCACACATATTGTTTGTCTCCTACTTTCTTGTTGTAATATATCCAAATATGTTTCTATTGCAAATGTGAATACCTTCATATAGATGGATGAATACTAGTTGTGCTACATATGAATACTTCTGCAAATTCCTAAAATACACTGACAGTTATAAATTATAACTAACTAACTACCTTAATTAATGCAACTGACGGGGGATGAAACGGGGGATTGTTCACGGGGGAGAGCTAGGCGGACCTTTTTTTATTACACAAAATTCTAATTCAGTGAATTGATCATAATTGATTGAATATTAATGTGATTGATATTGTAATCTTATAATTTAATATTTTAATAAAATTGGATATAACATATGCTGCTAAGTGTTGTGTAGCTATCGTGTCTTCAAATCCTATCGTAATCTTCAACATCATCTGTTGAATTCTTTCCCTCTATGTGACATCATAGTCTAGAAATTAAATAGTTAATTGACAAATTAAGAATTAGAAGAAATGACCATTTTATAGAAAAGTTGTGGAATTGAAATTTTGGGCGGTAGTAGACTAATAGGTGCCCTTTCTTTCTTTTAAAAGACAGACGGGATAAACTAAAATAAAATCAAAGCCTTTTTTATTTCCGACTCGTCATGAAAGCACCATCTATCATACTACAAAAACATCAATAAATATGAATTTTACATAAATTCAATTTTCCCTAAAGTGAACACTTGCTAAAATATTTATAAATGTTTTGACATGAAATTTATGCCGCAAAAAAAAAAAAAACAGAGTTGGCAAACAATGCGTTGTGGCATGTAATTAATGAACGAGTCGAAGGCAAATACGCTCGGACAATAAGTATTATTGTTTTATTTTGTAACGCAAGGGAAGTTGTTGCCAAAATTTTACGGAATTCATTTAGTGACAAAGACACATTATTCTATGTGAGAAGTTATGTGTTCGAAATCCGAATGGAAGAAATCATTTATTGTAATAAATATAGATATTAAATAGTTTGGTGGCTTAACTTTTAACATTTACTAAATTTTTTTTTTACAAAAATTGCATATTTGTTTCAAAGCCTTATAATTATATTATATTTTAAATTTGTCTGATTCGTCTTTCTTTTCCTCCAAACATATTTTATGTTCATAAATTACCTGTATATTGCTATACAAAATTTGAAATACCCTCTGATTTGAATCGACTTCTCTTCCAATTTGAGATGTAACGGATGGAAAAAATTTTTGTTGCAAATATTTTTAGAAAAAACAACACAAATACCCAACCCTATATCTTACCTATATAATTCTCCTATATCTTACCTATATAATTCTCAGCTAAATCCAAGTTACTTTTTCACAAATCTACAACAGTTATCAAATTTTTCATTAACTTTCTAAATTTTAATTAACCAAACAAGAAATAAGACGGAAAACAAAATTAAATTTATTTTTCCTTATCAATCATTCAAATGTGAAAAGATTAAATATATTAATCTTTTTTCTATTCTATTCAATTCCGTTCGATTCTTCACCTCCCGTCCCTTCCTCTACTCTCCATCCAAACAAGGTGTGAGATGCTAACTGCTAAGGTGCAAATACGCTGTAATTCATATTTTCATTTTACAAATTACAAGGTCTATTATGTTAATATCTTCTTTTTTTGATTCAGTGGACCCATCCCATCCTAAATTCCGGCCGTATGAATTGCATGGATCCAAATAAGTGGAATTAGGATTTCTGTACTAGAAAGACACTGCAAGCGGATCCCGCTGTCCCTAAGATGGTAAGACCCGAACTCCCTATCTAGTTAGTGACTTCGAAGACGATGTGTTCCATAGAATCTGAAACAGCGGATCTTGTAGTACATAGCTGTGCACCGGGAGCATGGAAACAGCAACCCAAGTCAAGTCCTGGAAGTTCTGAAGCCACCCAAAGCAACCCAAGTCTTCTTCCCGACTTCCCGACTCTCCCCCTCCCCCCGCGTCAAGCTAAAATCATTTCTTTTTTTCTCTTTCTGAGATTCTCCCAAATTCCCACCCCTTTAAGGCTTTAACCCAACAACAAACAAATCCATCTTCTCTTCCTCCCCCCTGCCCCACTTCTCTTTACGCAGATCCCCTTTATGACATCGCTCTCTTTCTCTCTTAACCTTTTCTGAACCCCTCTCTTTCTCTTTCTTCCGCCCCGTTTCCTTCTCCCCTTTTCCCCAATTCGCTCACCCCCCTTTTCCCTCCATTTTTCTCACCAAATCAATCCCTTAAAGCACCCCTCTTAAACCCCAATCCAACCTCTCCTTACACCTACATTTCACTTTCTACAACCTTCTTCCCCAAGTCCCAACCATGGATAAGAGCCAGGCCGACTCCGACGAAGACCGGGCCATGGCGAGCCTCCTACTTGCTCGCCGTTCGTTAGCTTCTTGCTTGGACAGGTCCCGCTCCGTTGCCTCAGCCCTTTCCCGGGCCGGGCCTCACTTGGAAGAGATTAAGCACCGCCTCCCCTCTCTTGAAGCATCTGTTCGGCCGATCCGAGCCCCTCGTGAGGCTTTGCTGGAGGTTGGTGGCCACATTGACCGTGCTGTGGGACCCGCTGCAGCTGTGCTCAAGGTTTTTGATGCGGTGCATGGGCTCGAACGGCCTCTCCTCTCTGGCGATGGGCCTGCAGAGGATTTGCCGGGCTTCTTAGACATCTTAACTCGGCTCGAGGAGGCCCTCAAATTCCTCTCTGACAACTCGGGCCTTGCAGTTCAGTGGTTGGATGATATTGTTGAATACTTGGCCGATCACTCGTTAGCCGACCCCAGGTTCATTTCTCAACTAACAGACACTCTTTCCTCCCTCAAATCGGCTTCCGGTACTGACCAGAACCTGCCCGAACCGCTTGATGGTGGGTTGTTGTCAGCCACACTAGACAGGCTTGAGTCTGAGTTCTGCCAGGTTATATCAGCCCATTCAACCCCTATCCCTTTGCAACAACCTGAGACTTCTGGAGATACTGCAATTGCCATTGCACCGTCTCCACTTCCTGTACCCGTAGTCCGCAAACTCTCATTGATCCTTGATAGATTGGCAGCGAACAATCGCCTTGATAAATGTGTGTCAGCTTTTGTTGACATACGGGGGTCAAATGTGCGCAAGAGTCTTGAGGCGCTTGGAATTGATTACTTGGATTCCAATTCAGATGATGCACAGGTGCTCGGGACCCATGTGCAGCGGTGGGGACGACATCTCGAGTTCGCAGTTAAGCACCTTTTAGAATCAGAATACAAGGTCTGCACTGAGGTGTTCGACCGCCGGCCTGCTGACTCAGCATCCTGCTTTGCTGATGTGGCAGCCCGGGCTGGGATTTTAGACTTCATCAAATTTGGTCGCACAGTGTCTGATGCAAAGAAAGACCCCATTAAACTTTTGCGACTGTTAGAAATTTTCAACTCCCTTAACAAGCTGAGGTTGGATTTCAATCGGCTTTTTGGGTCGAAGGCATGTGCAGATATTCAGACCCGAACCCGGGATTTGATCAAACGGGTAGTGGAAGGGGCATGTGAGATTTTTGGCGAGCTGCTCGTGCAAGTGGAGCTACAACGAAATGTTACGCCGCCACCTGATGGAAGGGTCCCTAGCCTCGTCAGCTTTATTACAGAGTATTGTAATAGACTTCTCTCTGATGAATACAGACCTGTTTTAACACAGGTGCTGATAATCCAGCGGAGCTGGAAACAGGAGAGGTTTCACGAAAGGCTTTTAATCGATGCCATTTTGAATATAGTGAAAGCATTGGAGCTAAATTTTGAGACCTGGTCGAAGGGATATGAAGACCCAAATTTGGCCTGCATTTTCATGATGAATACACATTGGCATTTCTTCAAGCACCTTAAGGGAACACGTCTTGGGGACCATCTGGGGGACACGTGGCTGAGAGATCATGAACAATACAAGGATTACCATGTGGCCGTGTTTTTGAGGGAGACTTGGGGTAAATTGCCAGGGCTACTTAGCAGGGAAGGGTTGATGATTTTCTCCGGTGGCCGGGCCACAGCACGGGACTTGGTCAAGAAGAGGTTGAAATCTTTTAATGAGATGTTCAATGAAATGTACCAGAAGCAATTAAACTGGGTTATCTCTGACAAGGAGTTGAAGGATAAGATGTGTAGTTTGGTAGTACAGGCTATTGTACCGGTTTACAGGAGTTACATGCAAAATTATGGCCCTCTGGTTGAACAAGATGCAAGCGCGAGTAAATATGCAAAATTTACAGCCCAAGGACTGGAGAACATGCTTGGTTCACTCTTCCAAAATAAGCCCAAAAAGGCAGCTAGTTTTAATGTTAGGCATTCAAATGGGAAGGTTAGTAATGCTGTTACAGGTTTGTACCGTTCTACATCTACTGTTAAGTAGGTAAATAATAATGTTTGCATGGCTCCCTCGATGTGGGTTCCGCATTTGCACCTTGGCACCTGAAAACTTCAATCTGTCCATTGTTGGTTCAAATAACAATCTGTTTAGATAGAATCAAGGTAGTGTATGCAGAGAATTGGTCTTATTCTTTGGAAATAATTAGAATATGTGAGGTGGTGGGTTGCAAAAGCAAGTTTCAGCCAATTTCTGGTGGGGAAGGAAAATAGAAATTCAGGTGCTAAATTGAAAGTGCTGGAGGCTGTTCACATCAGATTCTTTGTAATTTTAATTTTGTTATTGATGATAGCTATTTTATTTTTTATTGTATGGGGTAGTTTAGTATACAATTTGTTTACTTTGGTGGGATGATCAGCCACTGGTATATGCATTAGTTATAATTTTGTACTCTCTGTCATGATTAGGTAGAAATATATGGTATATTTGCAAGTTTTTTTTCCATAAAGAGCTTGTTTTTTGATGTCCTATATGGCTATATTATCTCTTATTTAATACTTCTTGTTAGTAGCTGATTAGATGACACATACTGAACTTTGCAAGAACAGACAATAATATAAGCAATGTTTTTGATGTCCTATATGGCTATATTATCTCTTATTTAATACTTCTTGTTAGTAGCTGATTAGATGACACATACTGAACTTTGCAAGAACAGACAATAATATAAGCAATGTAAACAGTTAGTTGAATGTTCCTTTTCAATAGTGTTAATTGTTGCTATCCCATTTATGTTGGTCCCTCCCATGTTTTATGGCTGTATCAAGAAAATATGATTTGATACATAATATTGCCAGCATGGCTGTTACCAGCACCAAGACCAAGTGGTACAATGCCAAGCCTAACAGTAACAGGTCTCTTTTGTTCTTAACCGTCCTTAATGATCATTACTTGATGAATTATGAGTACTATTACTTGATGCATTATTTTACATACCTTGGATTATGTTATAAATGGATGAGCTAAACACTTGATCTCCTATAGTTACCAGCTCAGCATTCATGGAACAAAACCATCTTGTTCTATGGAGCGAGCAACTAAGGCCCTGTTCAGCGGCCTGCTAAGGAATAGAAATGGGAATAGGAATCAAAAATTTTGAACTACTTTTTACTGTTCACCGTGGGAAAAAAAAAATTCACTCAAGAGTCAATTTTTTTTTCCCACGGCAACAGTGCCGTTGCCGAACGGGCCCTAATACTTGCTGGCTGATCGTTTAAAACAAAAGTGCTTTTGGTTCTAGGTATTCTTTTCAAACTTTTGGTCTCTACATGCTTCGTTTTTTGTTCTGATTAAATGCACGTGAAATTTTTGTGCAAAACTCGGAGATTGTTGCATTTATGTCGGCTCTAGTCTGCAACAGTTGGTTATAAAAAGTGAAACAAGTACACAGCCTTTTCCAGCAGTGCAATATTCCACGAAGTGAGACGGCTCATCCGTTGTTGCCTTGCGGGGAGCACTTCACGCCTCGTCTTAAGTGGGTGACATTTATCCCGGTCATGTTGGATGTGTGGCATGCTTCCGGTCATGGACGACTGATGAGCCAGCCGGCTTTGGCGGTGGCCGCAAAAAATGGCAGAAATCACAAAGGTAACATTTGCAGCCGGTGAGCAATTTTGAGAGTATTTTGTGGCCTCGTTTTTTTCCTACGAAGATAAATTATGGGCGTTATGCTCTCGTTGAAAGAATTTTGGGCTAGGTTACTGCTTGAACAGCTGCTTATTGACCGAAATACCACCTTTCTGGACTTTCTTTAAAGTTTACCCCCATGTGGATGTGGCCACAAACTATTCAGCATTGCATTGACAATGTTAAACAACTTTCTTTGCTTCCCAAGCTTTTATACAAAGAAATAGATGAGATAGATTATGTAACGAACGGTATTTTTCTTAGTCATAATTTCTCTCTTGTTGATGACTGGATGAGGTTGTGTTTGAGTGCATGAAAATGAAATCAATCGGGAACAATGTTACTATTTATTTGGATAGAACCAAATATAATAGCGTTATTATTCAGTTTGTAGACGTTCTTCATATTTGAATTTATTATGAACTGGTTGAGATTGCTAGTAACAATGATGATAGCAATAAAAGCAGTGACTAAAAATTCTCCTTTTCGAATTGGTATTATTTTGTATTTATACACTCCAAACAACATTTTCCTATACTGAATAATACAAAATTAACACTACTCTTCTCACACTTTTTTAAATTAGCACTATTTTAATACTATTTTTATATAATAACTCGAATACCACTATTTTTATACAATTCCTTCGATGGTAAAACAAGCCCTTATAATTGGTACATATCCGAATATCACTATTTTTGTAATTTCCCGTTTTATTGTTTAGTGTTTTGACGTGACAGATTGTTTTTACTAGTAATGTAAAGTTGAATGCAAGAAGGGAAGTTTTTTTTTAATACACCATAATTAAAAAAAAGAAATTTATGAAACCAACATGATTAGTTTTTTTTTACAAGAATCATAAAAACCGAACTATCATTTCGGTATGAACTTTTTTTTTATAGACCGAAATAGCAATTCGGTACGAGGTGCTTTCCCAGAGCCCAGCGGCCACAAAAAAAATCCAAAAAACTCTCTGGACCGAAATGACAATTTGGTCCCACTAATTTTTTTTATCCGAGACAACAATTTCTCTCTTCTCTCTTCTCTTCTTTCTCCTTTCTCTTTTCTTCCTCCTATTTTCTTTCCTCCCGAACCAACTCTCTCTGTTTTTTTTCAACTCTCAAAACTCAATTATTTTTTATTCTAATCCATAGATTTGTATATTTTTAGAAGGAGAACAAGAAAAACTTCAGATCTACAATTTTCGTTAAGTATGTGGTATTTATAAGCAAACCCTAAAAAAAATAGAAAAAACAGTTCGGACCAAGATGCCATTTCGGTCTGGACTAAAAAAACATTGGGCCGAAATGGCATCTCGGTCCAAGGGTGTTACACCGAAGGCTACACCTGTTTTTCTGAAAACCTGTGAAACCACCTTGCATCGAATTGCCATTTCGATCCAGAAAAAAAAATTTCGGATCAAAATGGCATTTCAGTTCTTATAGTTTTTATAAAAAAAAAAAAACTAATCATGTTGGTTTCATAAATTTCTTTTTTTAATTCTTGTTTATAAAAAAAATTCGCAAGAAGGAGGGCGCCATCCAAATGAATGATTGTTGAAACCTATTAATTGGATGATAATAGAGCTTTATTGATTTCTAGCTTGTAATAGCTACCGGCCTTTCCCGCCTAAATGCCCGAGATTTTTATTAATATCCAAAGTTAATTAGAAATTAATATTTATGCTCAGAATTTCCGACTTTCACCAAAAATGTCCAAACCGGCCATTTATTGCCGGTTTACTCTTTTTTTGTTTTTTGTTTTTAGAGACACTATGAAGAGCAAAATAATGAAATCTAACACTGAAAATTCGAATTTTTTGTTTAAATTATTTGTTAGATTACTTCTTTTGATTTATAATTACTATATTTATACTAAAATACACTAGATTACTTGAAATTATGTTGAATTACACTATATTACAATAAATTATGTTGAATTACACTAAATTACGTTAAATTACAATAACTTCATTAATTATTCTGAAATACGGTCAATTACGCTAACTACGCAAAATTACTCTAAAGTAGACCGATTTTGTGTCATCTTTCATGAATCATAAAAAATAGTAAAAAAATTCAGAAAATAGTAAAAATTGGTATTCTACAAGTTCATTATGTAACTAATTTACTGAGCTACTTAGATTGAATAATAGAAATAAAAATCTTAATCAGAAACTTCAACTCAAGTTTTGAGGCTCTTCCCTTAGTTTTTTGGCAATTCTGAATTTTGAAAACTGGCATAGCCAGCACGGACGCATGCGTCTTTTCGCAAGCTTTCCGAAAAGTTATTATTTGCTGAAATCGGACACTCGAGCGCCGTTTTATGACCGTTTGAAGTTTCATCATTGTTTTTCGCCTTTTCAGTGAAGATATCGTCCCTATTCATATGTAATTTAGCGTAATTTACCATATTTTAGCGTAATGTAATGTAATTTAAATTAATGTAGTGTAATTTAACATAATTTCAAGTAATTTAGCGTATTTTAGTATAAATATGCTAATTATATATCAAAAGAAGTAATCTAACAAATAATTTAAATAAAAAAATTTCAATTTTCAGTGTTAGATTTCATTATCTTGCTCTTCATAGTGTCTTAAAAAAAAAAAAAAGAGTAAACCGGCAATTTTATAGTTGGTTTGGGCATTTTTGACGAAAGTCAGAAATTCTTAGCATAAATATTAATTTCTAATTAACTTTGAATATTAATAAAAATGAGGCATGGTGGATAGGGGCAGGGGGACATGGCTGGACCAATTGACCAGCACCGACCAAATAAGGTACAACGTGGCTAAAGATGTGGTATATAAATTAATTGCTCGACTTCCGATATTATTTCACGACTTAAATATAATAAAAAGCTTGTTATTGGTCATATCTCGGGTGGAGCCGATATTTTTATTAGAGGAGGGCTCAAATGCCTCAATGCTTCATGCTTCTTTCGTGCTCCAACATCTATATCTTCAAATGCAAAGTTCAAACAGATGATCCGAACCGATCAACATGATATCCATGTTAAAATATGAATGGAGACCAAATTTTATATTTTTTGGAATTTTTTTACTATTTTTTAAGATAGGTACAAAATCAGAAAATTCTGTACCTTCTAAAAACAATGATTTTGTACCTATCTTAAAAAATAGTAAAAAAATTCCAAAAATATAAAATTTGGTCTCCAATCATATTTTAACATGGATATCATGTTGATCGGTTCGGATCATCTGTTTAAACTTTGCATTTGAAGATATAGATGTTGGGGCACGAATGGGGCATGAAGCATTGGGGCATTTGAGCCCTCCTCTTTTTATTAATACCCAAAAAAAAAACAAATTATCAAATCTGCTCCCACCCCAAATTTATTTTTATTTCTACCCTAACCGCCCGTCAGCTGGGCGGTCCTCTTTCCCCACCTGACCGCCCAGCAGCTGGGTGGTCCGCTATAAAACCCCTATAAAAGGGGTTTTTCTCTCTCCTGATGAGCACAGTATTCATTCCCCCATTTCAAAAAAATTTCAGAACCGAAATGAGAGAAAGAGAGGCGATTTTGAGGCGAGTTGAGGCGATTTTGAGGCGATTGTGCACAGTAATTCCAGCACAGTAATTCCGGTACAGTAATTTCAGCACAGTAATTCCAGCACAGTAATTCCGGCACAGTAATTCCGGCACAGTAATTTCAGAATAGTATTTCCAGAACAGTAATTCCAGAACAGTAATTCCAGAACGGAAATATGTTGGTTGCACTGTATGTGGGCGGGAAGTTTACCCGGGGTGCGGAGGGATCACAGTACACTAAGGAAGCAGCCTACGGCTTCAAGGTAAATGAAAATACCTCATTTGTTGAATTGAAGGGAATAGTGTATGAAAAGATCGGTGTGAACCCCAACCGGTGTGATATAGATTTAGCTACCCGGATTAACACAGTAAGTGGTGGTAGACCTTACTATACCAGGTATCCAATAACAGATGAGTCGTTATGGAGGAGTGTTTACAACACTTTTCAGTCACAGGGGGTAATGGTAATGGACTTATATTCTAGGAGAGTTCAGCGTGAACCCGGGGTTGGAACATCTAGGAAAAATAGAGGTTATGATCACTCGGGTTATGACAACCCGCGTCACTCGGGTTATGACAGCTCGAGTTATGAGTACTCGGGTTATGACAACTCGGGTCATGAGCACTCGAGGTATGACAACCCCCGCCACTCTAGTTATGACAACTCGGGTCACTATAGTTATGACAACCCCGGCCCCTCGAGGTATGACAACCCCCGCCACTCGAGTTATGAACCGCCCGTATCACCCGTTTATGAGAATTATGTACCTGATTTTACCACCGATCTACCACCACCACCACCTCCTCCTGAAACCCCAATCCAACCCAGATTTCCATCTGTACCACCATCAATACCTTTAGTGTCACCCATTGCTACCCGGAGAGACCTTGACCTTGATGCTGCGCTCGATGCCGTACCACAAAGAAATTTGGAAACAGGTGACGAATGGGAAGGGGATTGGGATTCTGATCACCTGTCAGAAGGTGATGGAGATTATTTATCTAAGGAAGACAGATTTCCGATTAGAGGTCGGACAGATAGGCATCCGTGCCCCACATTCAACGATACCACTACTTTTGAAGAGGCAAACATCTCATTTTTTGGGCCGCGTGTTAGGTACAGTCAAGAGCTTGCTCGCAGCAGGTTTACACCAACATAGATGAAATTGTGAAGAAAATACATGAGGTCCATGTTCACGGCAACTGGGAGTGCATTACTGAAAAAAGGGACCGAAGAAGGTTAGTAATTGTTTGTGCTGACGAAACGCATTGCCACTTCCGTCTCTATGCAACCCCTGTGGGTAAGGGCGAGGCATGGATTATTAAGAAGTGTGAACCACCTCACACATGCAAGGCTGCGTCATCAAGGAAAGACCATGCAAATCTTACGGCTTCACTTATTGCTGATGTAATTGAGAATGACGTTAAGGATGACCCATCGATGAGCCTTAAGGAGGTCGCTAGACATGTCAGACGCGTTTACAAGGATGTCGTGCCAAAATACAACAGGTTGTGGAGCTTGCGATTTGCCGAATGTTCGGTAGCTGGCATGGTTCATACAACTTGCTTGCACCATTGCTGCAGGCCATAATAAGTACAAATCCCGGCAGTCTTTGAATGTTGGAATATAAGCGTACCGACTGTCGACAACGCGTTGCAATTCAAGGCCATAGCATGGGCGTTCGGTCCATGTATTCAAGCTGTGCCATACATTAGACCGGTAATCATTGTGGATGCATGCTTCCTGTCTGACCGTTACGACGGGAGACTGCTGATCGCATGTGCATATGATGCTGAAAACCAGTTGTTGCCTTTGGCCTTTGCAATTGTTGAGAAGGAGGACGGGAAAAACTGGAGATTTTTCATGAGGTTCGTAAGAAGACAAGTGGTTGGCGACCGGTTCTTTTGTGTCATATCAGACCAGCACAAAGGAATCAAATATGTTTTTGATCGCCCAGATTTCGGGTGGTCGACAGCGAACGGCGATTGTGTGCACAGGCTGTGTATGCAACATGTTACAGACAACCTACACAAGAACTGCGGATCTGGAAAATGGGTTGCAGATACATTCAGAATTGGTTGCAAGAAAAAGAAGCCGAGAAGGGTGGAAGAGATGTTCAAAGATTTTGCCAAGGTATGTATATTTTTATTTGTTGACTTATATTTTCTGAATTATTTAATCAAACGTTTTCTCATCTGAATTTTTTTTTTTTGCAGTACTGTCCAAAGGCAAATTTGTACTTACTCAAGGTGGGAAAAAATAATCCCGCCGATCTGGCTGAGCCACCCGCATATGAGAAGATATTTCAAGCCCGTGATGGAGGTTTCCGATGGAGAATTATGACCACAAATGGGTCTGAGTCCTTGAATGCTGTTTTCAAGCAGAGCCGGCAGTTGCCCGTGGCAGCAATTGTGGAGGACACCTTCTACAAGTTAAATGCATGGTTTGTTGCACGGCGTGTTAAAGCCCTCGAATTACTGTCCAAGTATGTATATTTTTATTCAGAGATTTTGCCAATGTATGTATATTTTTATTTGTTGACTTATATTTTCTGAATTACTGTCCAGGAATCAAACGTTTTCAACAAGGGTGGAGGGGAAACTAAGGAAACATAGGGAGAAAGGTGCAGCTATGAGAGTTGTCCCGTACGGGGATAACCAAATGGAATTCGAAGTGCACTGTCCAGATGAGTTTGCTCCAACCGGCCGTAGACCGGATGAGACTATGGAGTTTGTGAAAAGGATGTTCAAGTATGTTGTTATTTTTGCACCTGACAATACTGTAACATGCACTTGCCAAGGAATCCAGTTGGTCCACCTACCTTGTTCTCATGTTATGGCGGTGTGCCGAGAGAGAAACTTCTCTGAGGATGATTATGTCGCTGACATGTACCGTACCGATTACCTTGCGAGTACTTGGGGTGCATCTTTCCATCCTTATCCCAACCAGTATCAGTGGCCGCCCTATGTTGGTGATAGAGTCTGTCCCGCAAGCGGGTGGATCAGAAAAGGAAGAAGACCCCACAAGCGTCAAGTAATGACCATGGACGAGATGGAAGGTAGGCGAATGGGACATCAGGCCCGCCGTTCAACAACTGACAGGCAGCGAGCAGGTACGGTTGATTTTATTTATTTACTTATATTTTATTTATTTACTTATATTTTATTTTGATTTTATTTTAACTGGAATGCAATGCAGATGCCATTAACGAAGCCAACGAAAGAGAAAATGCTAGAGTTGTTGCTGAGGCTACCGGTAGTAGCCACCGCACTCATGAAAGCCCAGGAACCGGTAGTAGCCGCCGCACTCATGAAAGCCCAGGAACCGGTAGTAGCCATGGAGAGACATCCGGTAGTGTCGCACAACCAGCTGAACCCAGACCCAGACGTCGTATTTTGAGTTTGTTCGGCCGTCGTCGTTGATTATCAAGTTTTGTTAAATTATGTTATGAACTATTTTAGATGTATATTGTGAACTATTCTAATTGGTAGTTTGTGAACTATGCAATTTTTTATTTGCCTCGATTATTTTATTTGCCTCGATTATTTTATATGCTTCATTTTTGTTATTTTTATTACTTAATTACGTATACAAAAACTAACAACATAAAATATAAACAAACACAAAACTAATGAAATAAAGTCTACGACATAAATTCTTAAAAATTCTACAACATAAATTCCTAAAAAATCTACTTCTTACAACGAGCCTTGAAAGTGCATGGCACAAAGTCATCATCAGAGTTTGCCTGATCTGGATCAGTCACAGCAGACGAAGTGGTAGCCTTACCAGTACACGGAACAAACTTATCGTCCGATGCTGGAGGCTCTGGATCAACTTTCTTCTTTTTCAAACCAAAGCCGTAGGGGTTTTCCACGAAGTCATCGTCTGAAATTTCATACTGAACATGTCGTCTCTTCCATTCCTCCAGCTTACATGTCTCACAATTAAAAAAATCACGACATATTTGACACTTGTACATTTTTTCTTCATTTTTACCTCGATCACTAATTGACCCTCCTCTCGCAACGCCACGATCTCGGTTGCTCGCTTTCTTACCTCGTTTGTTACTGTCCATACCTCTACTCGCCTCAAAATCGCCTCTCTTTCTCTCTTTCGGTTCTGGAAATTTGTTGGAAACTTGGAATGAATACTGTGCTCATCAGGAGAGAGAAAAACCCCCTTTATAGGGGTTTTATAGCGGACCGCCCAGCTGCTGGGCGGTCAGATCAGGGTAGTGGACCGCCCAGGCGCTGGGCGGTCAGGTGGGGAAAGAGGACCGCCCAGCTGACGGGCGGTTAGGGTAGAAATAAAAATAAATTTGGGGTGGGAGCAGATTTGATAATTTGTTTTTTTTTGGGGGTATTAATAAAAATATCGGACAGTGGAGCAGCTGAGAAAGCCGACATTTTTATTAATATCCAAAGTTTAATAGAAATTAATATTTATGTTCAAAATTCTGAGTTTTCGCCAAAAATGCTCAAGCCGGTCACAAAATGGCCGGCTTACGTCCCTCCTAAGCCGGCTATTTTGTGGCCGGCTTACTATATTTTTTTTATCCGTAAATAATCTTATAAAAAGGCACAAGGGCTTCCTAGATCACACGTACCGAGGAGCCTCCTCAGCAATTCCTTTAAGGTAATATTTTATTTTTTGTTATTTTTTTATTTTATAGAATAATTAAATTAATTATTAAAAAAATTAAATTAAATTACTAAAAAACCCAAAACCCAAAACCCAAAACCTAACCCTAAACCCTAAACCCTAAACCCTAAACCCAAAAACCCAAAACCCAAAACCCTAAAACCTAAATCCAAAACCCAAAACCCAAAACCCAAAACCCAAAACCCAGAAGTAGTAACCTGACAATTGTTTACCATTTAGTAACCTGACAATTGTTTACCAGCACCGTAACCTGACATGTGTTTACCATTTAGTAACCTGACAATTGTTAACCATTTGTAAAATTGTTTACCTGACAATTGTTTATTATTTTCTAAAATATAGTTTGTTTACCATTGCCATTATTTCATTACACTGTGGTGGAAAGATGCTTAGTAATGCACACGGGGCTTATTACAACAAAGATGCAGTTCATTCATTTTCGGTTCCAGATGATATCTCACTTTTGGACCTGAAATCCATGGTTTACACACACACCGGTTACAACCTAGAAAGGTGGAACCTAGAATTGGCAACCCGACATAGCCCTCCCCCCAGCGGGAAATTGGTTGTTCTGAAACTTGTAGATGAGAATACGTGGAGAGCCATGTTTGATCATTTGAGGTCCCAAGGGAGTTATATAATAGAAATCTTTGCCAAAAGAATTTCGGTAGAACCCGGGGTTGGAAATTCTGGCTCTGGATCAGCGACACCACATTATACAACACAACCAGAATCATACAGACCCCTCGTTCCTTTAATCGAACTTGACCCAGAAACATACAATTACGTCACTCCACCAGCACCCTAATGAAGACACTCAATTTCATCCCCACCTAGACCCCATTGAGGCAGACCAAGACACTCAGTTTCATCCCCACCTAGACCCGTAAATGTGGCGCCTTTACCGTTACCTCCAGTATCACCTTACCCCAGACCGACACCAGTAGACGACGCAACCTGCCCGGACTTTGAAGATATTAATGAAATGCCGGAGGACGATCTGAGGAGTGGGGATGAATTTGAGAGTGAAATGTGGGGGGATTCGAATCACCTGGATGATTGTGGTGAAGATGGTCCGGTTGAAACAGCTGAAGGGCAAATAGGTCGTAATGTTGAGAACATGCCGCTTAGTGGTCGAACTGATACGCACCCGTTCCCAGACCTCAATGATGTATTTGAGTTTAGAGAAGCAGATATTGATTATTATGGGCAACAGATTGAGTACAAATGTGAGCTGACTTCAAACCAACTTTTTAGAAGCAAAGAAGATCTAATGAAGAAGATCAGAGAGCACCATATAAAAAAAAACCAGGAGAAATCATGCCAGGTGTTGCCCAGTTCAGAGCCGTAGCTTGGGCTTTTGGTCCAAGCATTACAGCGTTTCAGTTCTTAAGACTTGTGATCAGCATAGATGCCTGCTTCTTATCTGGGAGATATGAGGGGAGGTTTTTGATAGCTTGCGGCTACGATACCGAGAACCAATTGTTGTCTATTGCATTTGCAATTGTGCGAAAGGAGGATACTGAGAATTGGGGTTTTTTCTTGCAGTGGTTGAGGAATGAAGTGCTCGGATGTAGTAAATTTGTATGTGTTATATCGGACCAGTATAAGGGGATCAAAGCTGCACTGACAGCAGAATACGGATGGTCTCCTGAGCTTTTTGTGCATAGGTATTGTATGCAGCATGTTGCTGACAACCTGGTCCAGAACTGTGGAAAAGACAAGTGGTACGGATGGAGGTTCAGGGAAGGAGCAAGAAGGAAGAAGCCCAGAAGGTTGAGAGAGATGTTCGAAGAGTTTGCTCATATTTGTCTAACTTATAACATTTCGTTTAATTATTTTATAAGAATTTTAAGAAAATAAAATAACATCTCTTTATTTTGTGCAGCTAAATCCGCAGTGTAATATTTTTTTAAGGAAGGTGGGCAAGGTGCGTCCCGGTGATCCCATGGAGCTGTCTAATTATGTGAAGATTTTCCAAACATGTGATGGAGGATATCGGTTTGGTATCATGACAACAAACGGTTCTGAGTCACTTACTATGTCTTCCGAACGAGTCGTAGATTTCCCGTGGCTGCCATAGTGGAGGATACGTTCTACACGTGCAACAGATGGTTTGTTCAGCGGCAACAGTGAGCAATGAAATTAAAAGACAAGGGGCAGGTTCTTTTTGACCGGGTTTTGCAAAAGATCAGAGAACGTTGGGTGAAAGCCGAAAAATGTATTTGGTGCGTTACACGCACGGCCAAGGTCAGTACCAAATTTCATCCTCAAATGAGTATGTTCCTTGCACCCGTAGCGACATGGGCACCATGGAAGCCACTCACAGAGAGTTCATGTATATTGTGACACGCGGTCCCGACAGATAAATGGAATGTACTTGCAGAGGTATCCAATTAACTTCTATTCTGTGCGCTCATGTCTTAGCTGTATGTCGTGACCAAAACTGGTGCCAGGAAGACTTTGTTGCAAGCTGGTACACTGTGAACTATCTTGAAAGTACTTGGGATCATGTGTTCAATCCAACTGCAATATGCTAGACTGGCCTACTAATACTGGAGACAGAATCCTTCCGAGTAGGGGTTGGATTAGAATTGGGAGGCAAAAACACATCCGTCATGTAATGACGATGGATGAAATGGAATGTAGACAAAGGGGGCATCAGCCTCGCCGTTCCACTTCCGACAGGCAACGAAGAGGTATGTAACAGTCATCTAAAATTATATTTGTTTTCAATTTATACCAACTTACTAAGTAATACATGCAAATGCAGATGCAAGAAACGCAGCAAATGCGGCACAAAATGAGCAAGTAACGGCAGAGGGAAGTGGGTCCGGAGGGTCACGGTGTAGCACAGCTACAAGCCGTTTAGATGCAATTGCTATGTATGCCGAAGCAATGGGAGAGGCAGTTGCCATATGAGGAGAGGCGGTTAGGGTGCAAGGGGAGCCATCTGGGATTCAACCGAGGAGGTCAACTACTAGACGTACAACAAGGGCATCTACAAGCCAAGCAGCGCCATCTGGAACCCAAGCCGGGCCATCTGGTAGGCAAGTAGAGCCATCTGGTAGGCCATTTGGTAGGTCATCTTTTGGAAGTGGTTTATTTCGCGGATTTAGTTTTAGACGTAGTAGTAATAGGTGATTTATATGCATGTTGTGAAAATTGTGTGGACTCTATTTGCAATTTGTGTGCACTTTATTGTTTTGTACGAGACTCTGAATTGTGTGAACTTTATTTGTAATTTAATTGTGACTGTGAATTCTTTTTCACGCCTTCAGAATAAACAACATGGGACTACTAAATAAAAAGTAATGAAATTAATTAATACTCAAAGAAATTATAACCTAATTCATCCAACTACAATAAAATACTAATTCTTAGAACCAAGCTCAAATGCATCCAAATTTTAAACCCTACTAATACTACTGCATGGAATAAAATATACAACATAAATTCTTAATAAGTAGTACTACTTCTTACAACGAGCCTTGAAAGTACATGGAACAAAGTCATCATCGGATTTTGCCGCATCTGGATCAGTCACAGCAGACGAAGTGGTAGCCTTACCAGTATATGTACACGGAACAAACTCATCGTCCGATGCTGGAGGCTTTGGATCAACATTCTTCTTTTTCAAACCAAAGCCGTAAGAGTTTTCCACAAAGTCATCGTTTAAAATTTCATACCGAATAGGCCGTCTCAAAAATTCCTTCATCGTACATACATGACAGTTCCGGGGATCACGGCATACTTGACAGTTGTTTTTTTTCTCTCATTTTTACCTCGATCACTACTTAATCCTCCTCTCGCTAGGCCACGATTGGACGACCTACCTCGGTTGCTATTGTTCATCCTTTTGGCCCCTCCAAATATCAGCCTTTTCGCCTCAAAAATCGCCTAATATTTCTCTCTGTCCCTTCCTCCTTTTATCTTTTGTGAGTTGAGTGAATTGTGTGGAGGAGAGAGAGAAGAAAAGTGCATTTTTATAAGATTATTTACGGAAAAATAAATATAGTAAGCCGGCCAGAAAATGGCCGGCTTAGGGGAGGCGTAAGCCGGCCATTTTGTGGCCGACTTGGACATTTTTGGCGAAAACTCAGAATTCTAAGCATAAATATTAATTTCTATTAAACTTTGGATATTAATAAAAATAGGAGGGATCCGATTACAACACTTTTGAGTTACCACAACCACTTTTTTTATTTTCAAAGTCCGAATCGTCAATCCAAACTGTTCAACATGATCTCCACAATAAAATGTGCTTGCAGATCAAATTTTACATTTTTTTGAATTTTTTTACTATTTATTAAGATGAGTACAAAATTCAATGGTCTGAATTTGACTATTTTTGTAAAATACTTAATAAATAGTAAAAAAAATTCAAAAAAATGTAAAATTTGATCTGCAAGCACATTTTATTGTGGAGATCATGTTGAACGGTTTGGATCGATGATTTGGACTTTGAAAATGAAAAATAATTGTGGTAATTGGTAACTCAAAAGTGTTGTAATCGGATCCCTCCTCATATATATATATAGAGGTTGGCTAATATCAAAACGTTTATTCTGGAGCCGTGGTGCAACCAATTGGTTTTTTGATTTTCAAAGTCCGAACGGTCGATCCAAACCGTTAGATGTGATCTCTATATTAAAACGTGTTTGGGACAAAATTTTATATTTTTTGGAATCTTTTTACTATTTATTAAGTCAGTTTTAAAATCGCTGATTTTAATAAACAGTGAAAATTTTCTGGATCATTGAAAACAACGATTTTAAAACTGACTTAATAAATAGTAAAAAAATTCAAAAAATGCAAAATTTGGTCTCCAAGCACATTTTAATATAGATTGAATATTGAACGGTTTGGATCGACTGTTTGAGCTTTAAAAATGTAAAAACCGAAGTGTTTGTTCCACGGCCTAGGAATAAACGTTTTGATATTAGCCCACCTATATATATATATATATATATATATATATATATATATATATATAGTCTGGCTAATATCATAATGCTATAATTTCAACCTAAGTTATAACGAGTCAGTTTTTGCAATTTCAAAGTCCAAACAGTCGATCTGAACCGCTCAACATGATCTCCATATTAAAATGGGTTTGGAGACCAAATTTTATATTTTTTAGAATTGTTTTACTATTTTTAGATAGGTACAAAATCACTATTTTTGATGGTCCAGAATTATGTGAAAACAGTGATTTTGTACCTATCTACAAAATAGTAAAAAAATTTCAAAAAATATAAAATTAGGCCTCCAAACCCATTTTAATATGGAGATCATGTTGAGCGGTTCGGATTGACTATTTGAACTTTGAAATTGCAAAACTAACTTGTTATAACTTAGGCTGAAATTATAACGTTATGACATTAGCCGGACTCTCTCTCTCTTTCTATATATATATTTTCATTATTTTGTGATCGGTTTCCCAACTTCCAATTTAGTTTATTTAAAAGCTTAAAATGAAAATTTAAAAATATGAGGTACTGTTTTTAAATTACATTCCTATTTCATGCTAAAAACCAGAAAAACCACAATACTTCATTAATATTGTGATGGGTTTAGTTTTTTTTTTTTTGTTTGTAATGTGCACATGTTCAATAGATCTAATAAATTATATAGATTTCAGAATTAAGTTGAACTCTTATGTAATAGAAATACTACCACTATAAAGTTGCACAGAAACATATTTTTACTTTTTAGCAATGCTATGCTAATATGAAATAGAAAAAAATTTAAATGAGTCAGATCCTCCAAGAAAATAAAAAGCAATAAATAAAGAATTAACTACAATGCAAGATCAATGTCTAAATACAAATAAATTTTTTTTTCAAAAACTCAATATCTGTAGTTTACTCTTTAAAAAAATCTAAGATTTCTAAAAGAGTAATTTTAAGAATTATTTGAACAATTTTAAGAAGGGTTAATTTCCTAGGTACCCTTCAAGACATCTCTAATTTCTTATTTACCTCTCAAGTTTTTAATTTATCTTATTTGTCCCTTAACTCTTGCAACAGTTTTTTATTTACCTATCACTTAATCAATTCTAAATTATCTCTAGTTAAATTATAAAAAATCTTGATTAAACTTTGATTAAAAAAGTAAAAGAAAAAATTACCCTTCGTTCTAGTGACATCAATGTTAGATATTGTATAAATCTGAAGTTTTCTACTGAGCGGAGAGTCGGAGTTGAAAAAGGGCAGCAGCAGGTAGTGAGGGATTGTTACCTAGGTGTGTTGGTGGTTCTGTACGGAATACATTTGTAGTAACACCATTGATTACTTATCTTTCATATTTTATAGAATGTAAAGATATGGAATGAATTTATTGATTTCATTAACCTCTAACGTTTACAGTACATGGTCTATATATAGACCTCAGCTTGTGATACAAACAGAATCGCTAGCTGTAACAGAATAACAGAAATGAAACTAATCCTAATACATAGGCTAGATACAATGTATTTGTCTAATATCCCCTCTCAAGTGAAGGGTTAGCAGCAGCTAAGCCAAGTTTGGAACAAAGGAACTGTAACTGAGAAGAAGACATGCCCTTGGTGAGATGGTCGGCTAGTTGATCTTTCTAGCAAACAAAACGCACCGCCAATTCTTTTGAAGCCACTCGTTCCTTACAAAGTGGTAATCGATCTCAATATGTTTGGTGCGTGCATGGAACACAGAATTAGAAGCCAAGATTCATTGGTTCTTATATTATTATTGTGGTCTATATTTTTGGTGTTGGGTGCTGTTTTGGTTTCAGTTGGTCGGATCTGCGGATAACTCGACTGGAACTAAATACCGCACTGGGAGATTTTCAATCTCTCGTCTTTCTACTTTGTGGGTTCCAGGTACAAAGCGTGAGACACGAAACGAGATATTGAACTAGAAGACTGCGGGACTTTGCCACAAGAAAAAGTAAGTTATGTCATTGGTAATGTATGTATATATATTGGTATTTAAGATGATAGAAATCGCCTTGTGCTGACAGCGCGGCGGGTTGTCGGCCTCGTTGTTAGGGTGTGACAGAGCGGAGGGGGAAGAGCATCAGATCACATTTGCATTTTTCGACTCGGGCCGAGTTTTGAGCTGAACCGAGTCGTGCCGAGCCAATATGGGTTTTTTTCTTCAAAACTGAGCCAAGTTCGAGTCGGGCTTTTATTGTACTTTAAACAAGTTGAGCCGAGTTGAGGTAAGACCCGGCTCATTAGCAGGCCTAGCTGTGACCCATAAACTGGGCCATAATTGGATGGCGGAGGTGAAATTTTGATTTACCAATAACCTAAGAGTTGGGCTGGACAACACGTTTTTTTTTTCTTCAGGTGGGTCTTAAGTTCTTTTTCAGTAATAATATTAGTTCAACACCTATCCTTCTTTTGTTCTTATTTATGTTCTTTGGCATCAAATACCAAATTAAATAATATTAATTTTGAATGAATAAAACTTAAATTTCTCACCAATTTAAACTTTTCTAGTTTTTTCTTTACAAAAGAGGACTGTAGGAAATTTCAGATCTTAAAAATATACATTAATCAAGATGTCTCATATACTATTATTATTTTCCAAGTACACATGAGCTTTTGTCAACAACAATCCATAAATCAAAGCACATTCATACAGCTAAGTTTAAATGGTATATGTCTCTCTCTTAGATCTTTTCACATCTTCTGTCACAATTCCTGGATTGTACCTACATACATATTTGTTAGCCCAATAAGCATAATTCAAGAACGAGAGCAACCCGATAACTGAGAGCAACCAATAGAACCTGTCAAGGTGACTCTTGTTCAAGTTTGCTCCATCTAACCAACCCTTTCCCTCTCCATTTCTCGTAACCTTATTCTCCACATTAATGAGGAAGCTTGACAACCAAGCTGACAATCCAAGTATGCAGAAGAAAATTGATGTGCCAATCGATTTCATCCTGGTAGATATCTAATGCACTACAGAAAAATTCTAACAATCCAACAAATGAGGTCACATCTATGATACCTAGAAAAAAGAACTGTAACCCCAGCCAGAAGACGGACATAGGAATTCCTGTGCTTGAGTCAATTAAGCCATGGTCAATTGCAACTTTCTTTCTTTTTGTTTCTACCAGAGCTGCAATAGCTATGGCAACAGCCGCAAAAACAAACCCTATGCCGACTCGTTGCAAGTGAGTTATACCCCTGGGGTAGCCAGTTAATTTTCGTAGAAGAGGACCAATCATTCGGTCATAGATTACTAATGTTACCATTTGAAATGTGATTGGTATGGCAAAGAGGCTTGCAGGGGATATGTGGATTTTACCAAGCTGTGTGTTCATGGTGCCGCCCTGTTGAACAGTGAAGGTCATGAGTAGAGAAAAGGGCAAGTATCCTACTGTGGAGCTAAGGAGTATTGGAAGCATGCGAAGGATTATCTTGATTTCTTCTACTTATGTCGTGCTGCAGAAGGACCAGTCTCCTTTCTCTCCATTATCTATTGTTGCCTTGTCCAAAAATCTATAATTTAATAATTTACATATATGGAAGTGAAATTGTCGTGCGTGAATCTATAGCAAGAATATAAGGTAGGATTTTGTAAAAGAACTTTACCTGAATCCTCTGGTTCTGGAAAAGACTTCCATTCCTAGTGTATTTCTATTGGCAACTTCTTCCGATACTCTGTAGTCTGTTAAAGAAAGGTTTCTCTTTCTATATGCAGCTACAAACACCTACAATAGAAAGATAGGGAAAGCATGTGAAGTAGATTCAACAAATGTAAATTTATAAGCATCCAATACAGCCAGATGTACTATTATTACTAAAATACACTAGTGTAGCAGAAAATTCCACCAGCACGTACCTGTAAAATTCGAGTAAGGGGGCTTCCAGTTGGTATTTGGTTTCTGTAAAAGGGCGCAGCAGAGTGCAATAAGGGCAACCAGGAAGTGAAAGCTGGAGCTGAGACATCAGAACCATCTGAAACAAGCAAATTCTTGAAAGGAAAATTAGTTTCATCAAAATTAACATGCCTAGAAACGAATACCCGATTCGTGGCCAAGTGAAGGCATTTATAACCTTTTTGTGAAATAGAGTAGCCAAGAAACACACATGGTAACGAACGAGGTTGGAGTTTATGATAGGGCCGAACATAGGGAAAACATAAGCAATCCAAGACTCGCAAGAAGGTGTAATCGGGTAATTTTTGAAACAAGGAGAAGAAAGGAGTGGAAGAATTACCGGTTGGAGGAAGTCGATTGATGAGGTACACCACACTAGCAAAAATATCGTCCCAAAATTTGGTGAGAATCAATCGAACAAGTTCGGCATCAGCAACAGGATCTCTGACCGCCGCTACTTGAACAGCAAGACTCCTCATTTTTTCAAAGAAATCGTTGCAAGACTGCCCCCCTCTGTAGCAGTTTGCAACTTCCGGCGGAGTTCCATGACCCGCACAGAGGAAATAGCAAAGTGCGTCTACTGTAATGCACTCCAGAGCGACACCGTTGTCTGACAAACCACATACTGTGACAGCACAGCGCCTGAGATAGTCCATCGAAGCCAGCCTAAAAGCAATATGTCTTGCTTGTGCCATCGGTGATAGGCAGGATTCTCCACCGATTGACCATTGTCGCTTGAAATGAGGCGATCTAGTACCTTGAACTTCTCATCAAGATAGTTTGTGAGATCAAAACCATCGATGATTGGCTCAATTTGAGACTTCTAGGTAAGAAAATTGTTCCTGTCGAGCTTGATTGAGACCGGCACTATGATATGATTAATCGGATCTGAGATAGAAGGAGTAGAGATAAGAGCGGAAGCAGGAGATTCATCAGTAGACATTGTGTCTTACTGTCATCAATTGGGGAAGAAAGAAGAGGGAATTAGAAGTGCTCTGATACCATATAAACCATACTGGTACGAGACAAGAAGAGATATGAAGAAATATTTTGTATGGCTTAAAATAATTATTACAAGGGGGTCTGTTTATATAGGCTGCTACATTGACTGATTAGTCAACTAACAAGGTTTCTTTTTTCCTAACTAATTATGTAACAGCCTCATAACAGCCCTTTAATGCTAATTACAATCATAACCGCCTAACTAACTTTGACTAGCTAAGCTGGATTCTTTGTTGTGGCAGTATCTGTATTAGAGTTATATGATTTTTGGATTTTTTATTTTTTGATGAATGTGTGAGTATTGGAACAGTTGTAGGGTCTTTTTGGTTGGTTCCTGACAGGTACCAGTCATAGCCGTCTTTCTGATTTGGTAGCCAGTTGTTTGATGCGAAATAAGGTTTGCCTTGGTGTTTTCTTCGAAAGCAAGGACTAAATCGTGTTGAGAAATTAGAGAGGCTTCTTGATTAAATGTAACGAATCAATTTCTTGCCAAGGACTAAACTGTGAAATTTCTCAGGAACATGTTTTACTAGAGTTAGTCTGTTTTTGTCTGATACCAGTTCAATACTTCCTCAAAATCTGCTAATAAGCAGTCTATCTTTACATTGTTCTCTTTCGGGGATGCTTCAATATTATATGGAAAAGTTGGGTCTATTTCCACTGATTAGAGAATATGCAACTGTGTTTCAAAAATTTGTGGCGGTCTTGGTCTGTCAACTTGTGTGCCCAACGATTTCACAACAAGGTGAAATAAGTTAGCACCTAATATTTCATAGTAATTGTTAACACCAAGCTGTTGCTGGATTCTTTGAATACAAGATTGAACCTCTAATATTGAGGTCGAATTAATCAACATATGATTGAATTGCCTTGGCTTTCTATTATTAACTCAACTGATGGTTTCACATCCAATTCATACCAGCACAAAGCTCAATTTTTTTTTATTTTAGGTAGAATTTAGGAATAAGAATGCAACTGCAGTTTCCGTATTGTTAACATGCAAATGGAATACGAGTTTTATTACATTACTCCACCAGCTGATTTGCATATGGGATGGTTGTTACCATTTGAATACAATGCCTTTCCATAACATAGGCAACATAACTGGGTATTTTATGAAGATAATTAAAATTATTGGGGGGGGGGGGGGGGGGGGGGGTCAATCCCACATATGAGAAATTTTGATCTCTACTTTAGCAAATGGTGTGCAAAATAGTGGGTCTAATTAAACGGCATAAACTTGTCTTAAACCTTAATCCTTGGCTTAAGCAGATCAAAGACTTATCAGATCTCTTGTACACATGTGATGGGTATAAAAAATGATGTACATTAGTTTGTTCACTTAAAAGAGTATTTGTGGACTGCCACCTAATTAAGCTTGGTATGATTGACCCACTTATTTTTGTCGTCATTTTTTTATCAAAGTCAGATTATTAGGACTGAAGGTTTCTAGCTTTTACTTGAACGAAGCGATTAAATCAAGCTCTTGAAGAGATTTATAATTTGCTGGTAAACAAAGATTTGTAAGTTGACAATTTACTGTGTGATAATTGTTATGTTGGGTTAAATCATTGGATATTCTCAATACTGGTATCAACTTCATTCAAGTAATTAGTATGATTATGTCATATCATTTCAAGCATTATATAGTTTGGGCATGTCGACTTAACACTTTTGAGTAAAATTGTCGACATGCCCAAACTGTCATAGTTACTATTGATATTCAATGTCTACTTAAAATTTCTCAGCACACATATGCAAATTGTCAAAAAACAAGCACCACTGGAAATGCAACTTCTCTCCAACCTAGAAAGACTCCACGGCATGTTCTCATAACATTGAAAACAGTAAAACAGGACACCAGATAACCTGAAAATCCGAAGTTTACAGTTCAAAATGTACCAGTGGAGTTCATTATCTGATTTTGGTCTGATGATACTGGATTTGGAATCTACATTTTGGCATAGGGCCCACAAGTGGTGATCATAGAGCACACATATTTAATTTGTTGTCCATAAATCCAACAATGTTCACGTTCAAATTGCAACGTACTAATTCAGCTCATGTATTCAATTTGTTCCCTTTGTATTACAATCATCAAGACATCCCAAATGAGAAATAATTATTCTTGAATTTTAAAAAATCAATATTCTCGCAAATACTATTTTGACAAATAATTTCACTTCTAATTTATATTTTTTTTATTTTAATTCTGGCTGACTTAACTAGACAGTAAGAAAAACGTGGGCCAAAATGAATAGTAGTGGCCCAAAATAATATTGGGCCCGGATGAATAGTAGCATCCCGAAAAGAAAGCTATTTCATAATGAATAATTGCGGTTGTGCTATATATTTTCAACATCTTCTCAAAATAATGCCACTGATTTAATTTTAACTTTTATAATGCTATTAATAAAAAAAAAAGCGGGACAGCTTCATGCCACATTGTTTGTTCCTTGAAAAGCTCTACCACTAGATTTCAAATCGTACTTCATTTAATGGGAATTAATGGGATCGGGACAAAATTTCAACACTATTTCCCAGCAGCATTCGGAGGTCCCATTTTTTTCCCATCCCTTCTCGCTGTTTCTTCCCAATCCGTTCCCACCTCAGTGTTAAAAAGATGGAAAAAAAAAATAACCAAGTCGGAGTGAATAATTTTTTCCCACGGCCGCGTGCGTCGTTCTCTCTTCCCTTCTCTCAGTTCGTTGCCTCTAGCGATAAAAAAAAATTAATAGCGGAAGAAGCTCTAGTGTGCTGCCTTCGTGCTGCCTCTTGTTGTCTTCATGCGTCGTTCTCTCTTCCCTCTCTTCCCTTCTCTCAGCTGTTCTTGCTTCAAGGTTTATTTTCATGTCAGAATATATATCATTCTTAACCTCATTATTTATTAATTTCAGTTTTTCATTTGTTTATATTGCAAATAACTCTTTGCATTACAGGCTAATTTGGAGTAGTTGCTTGAATTACTTTTATGTCTACAATTTTTTTTTCAAACTACTGATTATGGTTAGAAGAGAATTGGCATATGCCCCTTTTAAAATTTACAGATCCTAGAACATTTTTTTCTTTTTGAAATAAAGATTGTAATGCATCATATGGCAAGTTGGCAACAAGATTATTTTCTGGCTCTAAAAAAGACAACCAGCTGGTACATTATTTCGGAACAGAAACTGATCCTTAACCCATAATTAAAGTTCAAAAGTAGCAAACTAAGAAAAAAAAAAAAGCAGCAGAGTTGCGTAAAGCCGTAAACCATAGCAATACGAGCATCACTATCTGGTAGCTAGCTAGATATCAGTTCCATGGGGGTTGCGTCATGGGGGTGTAGTACCCGTTGATTTTAAGCTCGATCCAAAGCGAATCATCTGGTGAGCTCAGTCTTCTTCCATATATCACACCTTGTGCCAATGTGAACACCCCGGTCCCACCGACAATGGCAAACTCCCTCGGAGATGTCAGTTGTAGCGCCCGCCCCATTATCTGAAGGGTCGAACCTTTCAACCTAATAATATTATAAATAATAAGGTTATAGAATAAAAAAATAAAAATCAATGAATTGTTCGCTGGTAGGTTACAACAGTACCAGATCAAGCCCCATGTAAGAACATGTTCTCTATATGGCTCTAAATATGCACATTTCTAATTCTTTTTATTTTTCACTAAGCATGCAATGGTGTCTTTTTCTATTTGCAATTCTGAGAGTATAGACGAAACAGTTCAGAGCCGAAAATTAACAAAATAAAGAACACAAATTAATTATAAATACTATATATCTAGGAAGAACTTACGCAGGCAACTCAAACTCAATGCTGCAACTCAAGTGCCAGCCATAAGTATTTTTATCTGATTGAAGAGCGGCACCTTGCATTCGGGCAATGAGCGTCTTTTCGTTAAGGTCACTCCACAAGGGCACATCCATGATCCCAATTTGACCGAATTCGGGGAAATCATTATTCGGGCTTATTACTGTTTCTGTGGTCTTGTTGACACCATCGAAAATCTCGTGGAAGTACACATGGAAGTAGAATTCTTTCTTATCGGCAGCTAGCCGAAGAGGAAGAGCTTGGAATGCGGGTCTCTCTTCTTTCTCAACGACTTGAGGTTTCTCAAGGTCTTCAATGGCGAAGGTTGTTGATACAAGGAGGGAAAAGATAAAGAGTGTGAGAGCAGCCATGGTTTTAATTAAGCTTTTCAACTGATGGATGGATGGATGGATGGAAATGGGCATTGTGTGGGGGTATTAATAGGGAGCTTCTTGAACCAACGGGTCCAACACCAACCTAACATGGATTATTCTAGTTTAATTAAATGCACGAGGTAAATAAGAAAATAACATTTTATATTGTAATTAATTAACCATTAAAGCTTGTTCTAAAACAAATTTTAGATTTTTTAGATTTTTTTTTACTATTTTTGTTAGATAGGTAGAAAAACACTTGATCTGGATGGTACAGAATTTTCAGATCAAGTGATTTTCTATCTATCTAAAAAAATTATAAAAAAATTATAAAAAATTATAAAATTTGGTTTGCAAGTACATATTCATATGGAGATCATGTTGAATGGTTCGGATCGACTGTTAGAATTTTGAAAACTCAAATATTGAGCCGTAGCATGGAGACCCTCTATGCTACGCGTAGCATATTAGCAATTTCCTAATTAATTAATTTTATGATAAGAAAACAGCAATAATTAATGATAATCATTTGTAATTAATTTTTCAACAGAAAGCTTGGAACTGGACTACTGGAGCCTGGAGGAGAGATAAATTAGCAAAGAGCAACACGTGAATCACGCATACGCATAGGCTCAGAGAACATGGAAGAGATAACATTGAATTTATTTATTTTTAAATCTCCGAGACTCCCAAGTCCGAACGACAATTTAGTAAAATAATAATAAAATAATAAAGTATAAACACAAATATGGCAGAGTGAATGGTCCTGTAAATTGTAATAGGATATCTACTTGCAAATCACAGGTATATACCATGCAAAGCTATAACGTGCGTAGCTCCATTGCAAATCACATATTTATTTTGTTATTACCGACTGACTATATATGCGCCAATCTAATTAAGCATTGATTGAGGGTGGCTTACTCAACTTTGTAAATTAATTTTCTAATTTCTTTTCTTTAAATTTCTAATTTTTACAACTACTATACTTATATCTTTAGCCACTTTATAAATAAAATTACACTATGATAACTAATTTAATCCCCTTAATCTCAAGTTTCTAGTTCCTTTTTATATGAATACTGAGGCGGATATAAAGGTTAGACAGGATGCTTAGCTACTCCTGTGATTTTAAAATTTTAATTATGTATATTCAAATTTTAAAGCAACCCACTCCATACTGGATTTAAAGGTTAGCAAAATTTTTGAGTTAAAATCTCGACCGTCCAATTTAATCCATGCTAATATTAAAAGAGTCTCGTGTGCTACAAGTGCGAGTCAGGTTAATCCAAATTCTGTTTAGACAGTCTGAAAATTAACGCAAACCATACGTTAATGCAGATGATGTTAATTCCTAGTGGATGGGGTTATTTGGAATCGGATCTGCTGAAATCCAAAACACATGAACAGCGTTCCTGGAATTTCTGAAATTCCGAATCCAGCCGTTCAACTTTTTCTGTGCACGCATCTCGAAACAGCTAGTTTTTTTGTGCACGTATCTCGAAATAGTTCAATGGCTGGATTGTGAATTTCAGGAATTTCAGGAACACTGTTCATTTGCTGAAATTTCAGCAGATTTGGATCCGGGTTATTTACGCCGCTGCTGCACACATGACACGTGGATTTACTCGAGACCTCGTCCTCGTGAAAAGATTGAATCAAAGCAGTAGATTTCTTGAACCGCATACAAAATGTTCATTGATGTGGAACACTCTGAGGTAGGGTTGTAAATGAGCTGAGTTTGAACGAGTCAACTCGAGTTGGGATGGCAATAACGAGATGTAAAGCCGACTCAAGTTCAGCTCAGTACCAACTCGAGTTGGCTCACAACTCGTTTGATCAGTCAATTTTCTTAGTTATAGTTATATACTAGTAAGAGTTTATCTAAATACAAACAATTCAAATGGCTTAGTAAGAGTTTAACTAAACACAAACAATTCAAACAATCCAAACAACAGCTTAGGAGTCATTTAGAAGGGCATAAAATTTATTGTAACGAATTTTATGTAACTCGAGTTGTTAATGAGCAAGTTGGAGTATGCTCAAACTCAGCTTATTTATTAAACGAGTCAGCCAACTCGAGTTGGAAGTAACTCGAGTTATAAATAAGCGAGTTAAAACGAGCAGTTAGCAAGTTACGAGTTTGAGCGATTTTGTGCAGCCCTACTCTCAGGATATATTCGACAACGGACAACTCGCACCAGGGTGTTTATAAACAGTATCACCGCAGAGAATCCAGATCCCCAATTAAGACATAGATCTGCATTTCAAGCATGAATCACGAGTTCGGGTCCTCTTGCCTTGATATTACTATTTTAGCAATGAATTTGTGCTATGGAATGCAGATCTATGTCTTGTGATTCATGCTTATTCATGCTTCCCGCCTCGTGATTCATGCTTGAAATTTGTTTTAGAACAAGCTTTAATGGTTAATTAATTGCAATATAAAATGTTGGGTAAGCCACCCTCAATCAATGCTTAATTGAATATACATAATTAAAATTTTAAAATCACAGGAGTAGCTAAGCATCCTGTCTAACCTTTATATCCGCCTCGGTGTTCATATAAAAAGGAACTAGAAACTTGAGATTAAGGGGATTAAATTAATTATCATAGTGTAATTTTATTTATAAAGTGGCTAAAGATATAAGTATAGTAGTTGTAAAAATTAGAAATTTAAAGAAAAGAAATTAGAAAATTAATTTACAAAGTTGGGTAAGCCACCCTCAATCAATGCTTAATTAGATTGGCGCATAGTCAGTCGGTAATAACAAAATAAATATGTGATTTGCAATGGAGCTACGGACGTTATAGCTTTGCATGGTATATACCTGTGGTTTGCAAGTAGATATTCTATTACAACATTACAGGACCATTCACTCTGCCATATTTGTGTTTATACTTTATTATTTTATTATTATTTTGCTAAATTGTCGTTCGGACTTGGGAGTCCCGGAGATTTAAAAATAAATAAATTCAATCTTATCTCTTCCATGTTCTCTGAGCCTATGCGTATGCGTGATTCACGTGTTGCTCTTTGCAGTCCCGAACTGTAAAGACTTACAAATCTGAAAAAATTAAAGCTACTGACATATATAATTCAAACATCCATGAACCCTCGTGAAACTCGTGCAAGTCGGCCATGCACGTAGCTTAGAGATCATCCGAAACTCTATAAATGAACCTATGATCACCCAAAGGAATCCATCCCACACTCAAACACTGTCATGGCCTCTCTCTCTCAGTTAATCACTAAACCACCTTGCCCCGCCAAACGAACATCTTTGGCTTCCCCTTCGTGCCCCTTCCTCCCAGCACAAACCCGAGCCCCTCTCTCAACCCGTACCCATAAACGCAATCCGGCCATCTCATGCAGTGCTAAAAGTCCAACAACCAGAATGATTCTGACTCGGCACTGAACCGTCGTGATGTGCTGATCGGCCTGGGTGGACTATACGGTGCCGCTGCAGCAGTAAGCACAAAAAATGTCGCTAAAGCAGATCCTGTAGCCACCCCACAAATTGGAAACTGTGGCCCAGCTGACCTGCCTAAAGGTGCAGTTCCCACGACATGTTGTCCTCCCGGGTCTGCTAAGGCGCCTAAGATATTCACCCCGCCAGGACTCGACACACCGCTCAGAGTGCGCCCGGCTGCACATTTGGTCGACAAAGCATACATTGACAAGTACAGTGAAGCCCTCAGACGCATGAAGGCATTGCCGGCTGACGACCCCCGCAGCTTTAAGCAACAGGCCATGATACACTGTGCTTACTGTGATGGTGCATACGACCAAGCTGGGTTGCCTAATGTAGAGCTCCAGGTGCATGCCTCCTGGCTCTTCTTCCCGTTTCACCGTTGCTATCTGTACTATTTTGAGAAGATTTTGGGGAGCTTGATTAATGATCCCACTTTTGCGATGCCGTACTGGAATTGGGACTCAGCTGCTGGGATGAAGATGCCGACCATGTACACAAATCCAAGGTTGCCGATGTTTAACGTGTTCAGGAACCCAGATCACATGCCACCTAAGATGGTCGATCTGGATTTTGGGGATGATAAAGAGCACAACAGTAGTCATGACAATTTCTCCGAATCACAAATGGTGGATCATAATCTCACAATCATGTATCGGCAGGTATGATGAAAAATTTCTTTTCAATTTTTAATCGCTATTTAAATGTAATTAAGTATCTTATCCCAAATAGGGTACTTCAGATATTATGTACATTTGCTAACGAACTTTCCTACACTCTGTTTCAGATGAGAACTAATAGCTCTACACCCGAGATGTTCTTCGGGAAGGCATACAAGGCCGGTTCCAAACCAAACCCTGGTGGAGGCTCCATTGAGAGCACACCGCACAACACAGTTCATGACTGGGTTGGTGATCCGCTCCAGCCCAACCATGAGGACATGGGGAACTTGTACTCTGCCGGACGGGACCCACTCTTTTATGCGCACCATTCGAATATAGACCGCATGTGGAACATCTGGAAGACTCTTGGAAGGAGAAATATTGACATCTGTGACCCTGATTGGCTAAACGCGTCCTTCCACCTCTATGATGAGAATGCCGAGCTCGTGCAAATTACGGTATAAATTAACATAAAAAAACGGACTATAATATTTTTTAAATTCGTAACTAATATGTTCTCATTGCTTGAAAAGAAACTATTGCTATATTATTTATTTATATTATACATGTTACATATTTGTCAAATTTACTAGTTGTAAACATTCTTAACTGACACTTTCAATTATATCATCATGACAGGTAGCTGATTGCCTTGATTCAGAAAGACTGATGAGGTACAAGTATCAAGACGTCCCAATCGAGTGGTTGGACAAGAAGCCCCAAGTCACTGATACGCCAAAAACAAGGTCCCTAGAATCCAGGCCTATCCTGAAGGAAGCACAATTCCCCTTGGTACTAGACGCACCAGTACGTGCAACCGTGAGGCGCCCAAAGACAAACAGGAGCGATCTGGAAAAGAAGTTGACGGAAGAGGTACTAAAGATCAGCGGTATAAAATATGACAGGGATATTCGTGCCAAGTTCGACGTGTTTGTCAATGCTAACAATCACAAGACTGTTGCCCCAGCAGGTCGTGAATTCATTGGTAGCTTCACTCATGTACCACACAAGCACAAGCACGATAAGATGGGCATGGGCATTGAAACTAGCATCCAGTTTGGTCTCACTGAGGTGATAGATGATCTTGGAATCAATGGTAATGAGACAATCGAGGTGACACTTGTGCCAAGGCATGGCCAGGGTAAGGTGACGATCTCCGGCATAAAGATGGACCTGACTAGCTGAGCATGTGCGTCTGTCCACGCATGGAGCACTTCGAGTTAGTTTGGTGAGGTGCATATGTATTAGTCGACAAGTCTACCGAGGTTATGAATAAGTGAGCCTTCACATCGATTGTTAGGATTTCAAATTTCATTTGTTGTACCAAATTTTCTTTCTTGTTGAGTCATTCATTTATTCTGGATTTGTATCATTTATGAAATATGAGGAGCAAATTATTTATCTTCCATTCAATATGTATGTTTTCTAGTATATTTAAATTGTCGATAAACAATTGAATAGATCGGTATTTTAATGTTTCGAAATTTACAGCAAACACCACAACTTTAGCTAAGAGATGATAAATTGATAACATTATAGGACATAATTAGCATTAGTTACCAGCCAACAGCAAGCAGCTATATCTAACGTTGCTGGTATCAGTACACCCAGTGTAACCGGTACTGTGAGACAACCACCCTACAATGATTAAAATACCCACAATTAAAAAATTTCCATCCTTACACAAATTATGGGAATTGTAAAAGTTGACCAACAAAAATGTCCAAGACACCTCCAAGGCGAGTCACAAAATGATACCCAATATACTCCTGCTTATAATCACCAAAATAAAAAAAATAAAAATGGTTGAGACTTGAGAGCCACAGAAGAACAGCGTGCATCACATTATTTTGGAGCATTGAATATGGATTGCAATCGGTGTAATAATGTAAAATGTATAGCATGCATCACATTGCAACTTTGCAAGTGCCTTTGGACCCCGGCCCATTGGAAGAATTAAATATGGATCTATTCATGGAACCTCGAGGGCTTCTTGGAGGAAGGAATTTTCGTTCCAGTACGATTTCCTCCGAAATTTTTTAATTTACTATCTTCAAAAAATAAAATAAAAATCAAACAATCCTTTTTTCTGAAAAATTTCATTTTTATTATGATCACAGTTTGAAACTACGATATCAGAAGAAAGGAACTGCAGTTTCAAACGATGGACCCCAAATAAGTACCACATTTTGAAACTGCGGTACCAACTTTTAATTTTTGTTCTGAAATTTGTACCTACTTTTACTTGTCAATTCCAAATTGTTTAAAGGTAAGATTCCATGTTCAAAATAGGATTTTTTTTAGAAAACGTAATTAAAATAATTAATTTAAAAAAAAAACCTTGATTACTTATTTTTTTTACAAAAATCATAAGAACCGAACTGCCAATTCGGTATGAAGGATTTTTTTTTTTTGGACTGAATTGGCAATTCAGTCCAGAGGACTTTCGGGGGTTGTAGGAACAACACCACAGAAAATCCGAAAAGGGGCCATACCGAGTTGGCAATTCGGTGCACTGTTTTTTTTAGGCTATACCGAATTGCCAATTCGGTATAGCTATTTTAATTTCCAAAACAACGGGCTTCTTTCCTTTCTTCTTCTTGCCCCTACCCGAGACCCACCTTCGATTTTCTTCTCTTCTCCTTCCCCTACCAGAGACAACCAAAGATTGAATTTTAACCCCCTCAAAATTTCATCATTTTTTATTCTAATCACATATTTTAGTATAATTTTGAGAGGAGAACAAAAAGAACTTCAGATCTACAAGTTTCGTTAGGTATGTGTTAAATTTTGAAAAAAAATCCGAATTTTATATATTTTTTTTTGTAGAATTATTTAGTTTAGTTTGTATGTAGAGTAATTTAGTTTTTTTTAGTGTATTGCAGTGTAATTTAGTGTATTGTAGTGTAAATTTAGTGTATTGTAATGTATTGTAGTGTAAATTTTTAATTTGAAAAAAAATCCGAATTATATATTTTTTTTGTAGAATTATTTAGTTTAGTTTGTATATAGAGTAAATTAGCTTTTTTTAGTGTATTGTAGTGTAATTTAGTGTATTGTAGTGTAAATTTAATGTATTGTAGTGTAAATTTTTAATTTGAAAAAAAAAATCCGAATTTTATATTTTTTTTTGTAGAATTATTTAGTTTAGTTTGTTTGTAGAGTAAATTAGCTTTTTTTAGTGTATTGTAGTGTAATTTAGTGTATTGTAGTGTAAATTTAGCGTATTATAGTGTAAATAAATTTAGTGTAAATAAATTGTATATATATTGTATAAATATTTAATGTAAATAAATTGTATAAATATTTAGAGTAATTTAGTGTATTTAGTGTTTAGTAATTGTAGAATGATTTGGTTTGCATGTAGAGTAATCTTACTCATAATTTTTTTTTAAATAAATGTAGAATAATTTAGTTTTTTTTTAGTGAATTTAGACTTTTTTAGTATAATTTAACTAATTGTAGATTTTTTTTTAATTTTGTATGTAGAGTAAATTAGCTAATGGAATATTTTATTTGTTAACTAATTGGAGTTTTTCTATATTGTAATTTTATTTATATTGTAGTGCAAAATGGCTGATGAACAATCTTTGTTGCAATTGCCTAATGAACAACACAAGATATGGATGGCGAATGCGAATGTATTTGTTTAATATTGGTTTGGATTTAAATTTCAAAATAAACTTATAAGTCAGGATTAATTTTTGTTGTTTATATTTTTTTGCATGAAATTATCGTTCAGCCTGATTATGCACTGCGTCCTGGTCCTCGCCAAATGAGCATTAATTACCAACCTTGGATGAAACAAGGTTTGGTGAACTTAGGCTTACACCAAATGACGGATGTGACTCATTGTTATGTTGATAAAGGGTTGATCACTGCGCTTGTCGAGAGGTGGAGGCCCGAGACGAATACTTTTCATCTTCCGATGGGGGAGTGCACAGTGACATTGGAAGATGTCAACTGTCTGTGGGGTTACCTGTTAGCGGTAAAATATTTTTTGTTGCTAATTTATATTTTTGTTATTAATTTATATTTAATGCAAGTAATTTAGTGTAAATAAATTCTATAAATATTTAGAGTAATTTAGAGTAATTAGAGTAATTAGTGTAAATAAATTTAGTGTAAATAAATGTAATGTAAATAAATTTAGTGTAAATAAAATTAGTGTAAATAAATGTAGTATATATAAATTGTATAAATATTTAGTGTAAATAAATCGTATAAATATTTAGTGTAAATAAACTGTATAAATATTTAGAGTAATTTAGCTTTTTTTTAGTGTATTGTAGTGTAAATAAATTGTATAATAAATAAATTGTATTATAAATATCAAGTATATGTTTATCTCTAACATCTATATTTACAGGGAAGACAATTTATGAACATACAGATGATAATTGGTCACAATTGATCGAAGATTGCCTAGGACATGAGGTGGATGACGGTAATGAAGCTAGTGATGATGAATTTTTTTACTCACAGGTGGTAAACAGAGGCACACACAACGAGAGAATTAAGAGATCAAAATATCATATGCGCCTTAAATGGTTGAAGGACCACTTTGGTGAGGAATTGACACAATTCACTGCCCAGCAGACAGTCGACCGATACATAGGGCATATTGCATGGACTTGTTTGGGTCCGTAATGTTTTTCGATGCGAATTCAAGTTCTGTTCCGATCATGTACTTACAGTTCTTAGAGAATTTGAGACCTCTGGATCAGGACTACAATTGGGGAGGTGTTGTGCTTGCATGCCTGTATCGCGAGTTGTCCCAGGCTTGCAGAAAGCCAACGGCTTCGATTAATGGTCCATTACTACTGCTGCAGATGTGGTCTTGGACTCATTTTCCTATAGGCCGGCCCAGACCTAGAAACGATTTACCATTTGGCGGTGATGTCCTATTAGAGAGGATGACTTTTGATGCAACATGGACTATTCCGCATGAATGGGATGACAACCCTATTAGAGGTACATTTATTTAAATATGTATTTTTAAATATGTATTTAAATTATGTTTTTCAATATAATTTAGTGTTTATTCAATATGTATTTGTCATGTGTTCACAACTTAGGTACTTCCCAATTTCGTAACCAGTTTGAGCGTCTGAAGGCAAATGTTGTCAACTGGATGCCGTATGTGAGTACTATCACCAACAACCTTGGCGCGGGATAAGAGATCGGGAGATATTTAGATGTCACGTGTGGTTGGTCCATTTTTGGGAGTTAGAGATTCACTGTCCTGAGAGGGTTTTTCGGCAATTTGGATTATTTCAGGCAGTTCCTCCGCCAGCTTCACCACCCTTTGAGTATATTGAAGACCTCCGCGAATGGAAACATGCGAATGGTTTGTCAGAAGACGGATTCAGTGTAGACTAGAGCACTCACTTTGAGGATTATATCAACCTCTTACAGTTGGAGAGCAGGGACCTTACGATATGGATAGGTACGAGTAATTTTTTTTTTAATTTAGACTTCGAACCCAGTCATGAATTAATTTATTTTAATTGGTGATTGCAGGTATCCCGAGTATATGGATTGGTTCTTCAAGAACGGCATGGCATCGATTTATCCAACGCAAAACAATGAAGAAATTTTGAGCCAGCTAGTGCCAGAACCGGAAAGAGAAGTAGGAGATCTCGGGTATGTCTCAGATGCCATGGTGCAGGCAGTACTGTAACAATTGTACTCGTATGAGTTTGTTGTAATTGTCCAATTGCCCGTCTCAGTGGTTTTTGCGTATAACCTCCAAGGACACCCCTCCGCTCTACATATAACCACATAGACACTACGATTGCTCTGGGTTTGTTGTAATTCTAAGTTATTATCCATGGCAAATCCACTCAACTTCGATTTAAGATCAGCTTTGGATTCAAATATCTGTCCCACCGAAAATGGACCGTCGATTCTGGGTGGATAACCAAAAAATGCTTCATCCTTGTATGGCATCGGCACGTCATCATAAAATGCCGGACAAGGATGCTGCAATCCTCGATTAATAAAAGGAATAGACGATTGTCACTCCTTCCTTACATCTTGCATCCTAATCTGATCCTCAATTTTGGCCATATCATCTTCCCCGACAACTGGTCACCAAGGTTAGATCTTGTGTTTGAACTAGTATCATTATTCAGCTGGCAAAAATAATTATGCAAATCAACCGGGGGTATTTCGGGGGTTTCGTCACAATGTATGGGTGAATCAGTCACCGGTATGTCTCTGCTAGTTCCAGGTACACTACCCGGGTATGGGTCATAATTGGTCTAACTAACAACTGGTACTGACTCAACCACTAATTCAAGAAGTTTAAAATTCAGTACCGGAGTGGCATTCTCAAGCACCATATGCCAGATCATTTCGTAGTCTATGTTAAACAACTGGCATTTTTCTTCTGAGTCAGGTGGTGCCGTGTTCAAACGTGCGCTGATTGTCAGATTGAACTGGCTAGGGAGCAAACGACTGCCAACATATATCTGTCTTCTTAGCTCATCAAGACTAGTTGAGTTAGTAACAGGAAATGTGCATGTCGGTGCGTCTGTAATTAAAATTTTAGTAGCGAGGCCCCACTACAAAAAAAAGGTGAAACAACTATTCAGACCAACGGTTGTGATTAAAAAAAAAAGTTAGTACCGCAATTTTAAACTGCAGGCCTATGTTGGGTTCAAAATTTCTGAAAAAATAATCTTTAGCTTTACATTTCATTTGTTGTACCAAATTTGCTTTCTTGTTGAATTATTCAGTTATTCCGGATTTGTATGATTGAGTTTCTGTTTTTGCTAGTATATTTATAATTGTTGATAAACAATTGAATAGATCGGGATTTAAATGTTTCGAAATATATAGCGAACACCAACTTAAGCTAAGAGATAGAACATTATAGGACATAGTTCGCATTAAGTTACCAGGCAACAGCAATCTATCTAACGTTGCTGGTATCAATCTATCCCAGTGTTACCGGTACGGAAAGACAGACACCTACAATGACGAAAATACCCACATTAAATATTTCCATCCTTCTAAAAATTATGGAAATTGTAAAAGCTGACCAACAAAAATGTCGAAGACACCTCCAAGCGAGCCACAAAATTATACCCAATATAACCCTGCATCAGATAATCACCAAAAAAAAAAAAAATGGTTGAGAACCACACCATTCACCCCTGGAACAAGAGCACGCCTCAACGGCTCAAACCACAACGTCAACGTGCCTTTGTTAAATACAAAAAAAATTATAAATAAAAAATAAAACATAAATATAGAGCCCTTTAGCTGAGCATCTGTCAACATTTCTTTCTGCTCCATGTATATAAAGGTACAGTCAGCATTTATTAGAACTACACAACTTTTCAAAGGCAAACCCAACCTGGGAACGGCGGATGCAAAGCAAAAATGAGTCCATATCCTCGACGGTACCGTAAAAGATTCCCTTTTACAATTAGCTATTTACGGTTTGAGATTTGGACTGACTGAGGGGGCAGTATTATTGGGCTTTGAGATTCGTGCCAAGTTAAAAAGAATGGTCCAGATCAAGTAATTGTAAAAGATTCCCTATTACGATACCGTCGGTGATATGAATTCAAGCAAAAATAGCACCAGCCGACATTTTTATTAATATCCAAAGTTTAATAGAAATTAATTAATATACTCAGATTCACTAGGAAGTTATAAAAATATCCGTACTAGCTATTTTTTGGCCAGTACCCAACATTTTTTAATACAGTACTGGCCATTTTCTAGCCGGTACTTAATTTGTTTTTAATTTTGTTAGAGGATGGGCATAGCATAGTTGGCTAGAAGAAAAAGTTGTAAGAAACTCAGATTGAAGTTTGCACTCGATTTGGCTAAGATCAAACAAATGCATTTGGTTGGATGCATGTGTTACATCGGTTGCATGTATCGGTGCATCATCGATGTATTTGCAATGAAACATTGATGTTTTATTAGTCGGGTATTGCTAAAAAAACATCGGTGTGTCGCTGATGTTTCATACGACACTGTAAAAAAAACGTAGTTTAGTGTTCGCATGCGACTAGTGCATTTAATTTGACAATAACCAGCATCCCAATAAAACATCGATGTTTCATTACAAAAACATCAGCGACACATCGATATTTTTTTAGCACTACCTGGTTAATAAAACATCGATGTTTCATTGCAAAAACATCGATGATACACCGATACATGCAACCGATGTAACATACGCATCCAACCAAATGCATTTGATTGATATTAGCCAAATCAAGTGCAAATTTCAATCCGAGTTTCTTACAACTTTTTCTTCTAGCCAACTATGTTATGCCCATCCTCTAAAAAAAAAAAATTTGAATACCGGCCATTTTCCAACCAGTAATGAATTAAATTGAGTACCAGTATAAATATTTTTATAACTTCCCAGCGAATCTGAATATATTAATTAATTTCTGTTAAACTTTGGATATTAATAAAAAATATTAATTAATTCTGTTAAACTTTGGATATTAATAAAAATGTCGGTAGCCCTAGCACGAAATAATATTACTATATACATTTGTATACGATTTAAACACAATTCTCACTTTTCAAAATAGCATTGAATTAGAATTATTTTACTAACTAATATTTATAAGAATAACACTTCAAATGAGCAATATTCCAAAAAATAAAATCCAAACAATAATTATACTATTCTGAAAACCTGAATAATACTATTCCTTGTGACGATCCAAAGGCATCTCAACCAAAGCCTCCGTCAGAAATTTAAATATTAAACTTTTTCTTAAAATTTACTAAGATATATGACTTACAATGTGCCTGCCCTGAAGTCTTCTAAAAATGAGACTCTGAACCTTTTAGTTGTAATTGAACATGAGACCAAAATAAAAGACATGTAAGCAAATGAATAACACAGCTCTATGCACAGTCCAATACACATAACAACACCTTCAACGAACAAAAAAAAAAAAAAAGAAGAATAAGAAAAGAATCTACAAAAGTGTTCATTAGCTTCTTGAAGGGAATCACCATTGTGAAGTTTAATGTTAGCATTTGATCTCCTATTAAAGTTTAACCAGTTTGAACTACAATCTACGGAAGTTGGTTTGCAATGTTTGTATCACTGGTGGCTAAAAGAGCAGTAACACCAGTAAGATCTCATCTAACTTGATCAACCATCATCTTATAATGGGTTTATTTCTAAAATACTGGATTCCATACCCAAGTGTCGATGCAACTGTTGTTGAAGCTACTAACCAACTGCAGGCAAACAAAATCATACAACTTGATCAGTTATTGCCTGTGATAAATGTAATTAAGGATTCTATCAGATCCAACTTTGAGTTTCATTAAGTTTCGTTAATATCCTACTTTTAGACCAGATACTGGAAACTTTATGGTTAAGTAAATTTAAGGAGATAAAAAAGAAAACCTCAAGTAGGTCAGGTATTGTTGCGTCTCTTCAGTCCCAAAATCAGGTTGAAGGAGAGCAGCCCCAACTAATAACAATTGGAGCACTGTATTGACCTAAACAAATGAAAGAAAAATATTATAAAAATTCTCCATATATAATAACACAAACTAAAATTAAACAAAATTTAATACTGTCCATCTAGATTGAAGAACTCGGACCAACTATCCCACTAAAAAGTTTTTATAAAATAAGACTGTTAGCAACATATTTGCTTCAAATTTATTTAATAAACTGTAGCATGACAAACAACTTGCCTTCCAATTCATCATTAAAACGCGTTTGTATACAGCACCACCGACAAGACCAATATCCCTGAATATTACCAAGCCCACAAGTCCAGCTTTATTTATTTGTAGATAACAAACAAACAAACAAACAAAATTAGATACAAAAAAATTATCATGCAAGATTAGTTCAATAAATGAAAAGCAAGGTCATAACAGTCCCTATGTAATTCCAAACATAACGTTTCCAAAAATGATCCTAGAAAGTAAAACATGTGGACTACACAGTGGTATCATTCAATCAGCATACTTTCATTGTTGGTGCTATAGACTGTTATAGTGCAGCAAGCAAGTCAAATTCTTCTTAAGTCACTTACGATGAAGGAGGTCCATTTTCACCATAGATAAGGCAACGCATCCGATCAAAACCTGATCAAATGTATCTCAAATTGATGTTCCAAATAGCAATTCATTTACTGAAACTATAATACCAAAATACTGATGATGTTAGGCTAATGAACAAGCTACCTTGTCAGCAAGTGGGTCAAGGTAGGATCCATAAACAGAGTTTATGCCCATCTTCCTTGCAAGAAAACCATCTAACAATAACAAAACTGATAATGAACCACTAAGAAATAACACAAACATAGTTGAGAATTTCTGATACCATCAAAATAGGAGTACCCTAATCAGTTGCGCCAGAGACGATCAACGCACCAAATGCTGGCACATACCATTCATTCATAATCATCCTGTTTCAAAAATGACAACATAATAATGGAAATTACAGTGTTATCTTTATAAAAAGTAAACAGATCATGAATGGTTATCATAGAGTACCACCTGCATCACTGGGTACACATTCATACAGTCAGTATCAGTCCCAAACGAATATAAATGATGTAGCACAGTAAATATTTAAATAAATTAAAATTAATTATTTGAGCATATTGAAACAATTAATTATACTGAATTAATCTTACCAGCCAATTACAGGTCCTGAGACCATCCGACTAACTGACACCAAATTCGGTAAATTTAAAAACTTTTCATTGATCCCAGCTGAGCCAATATCTAATATAGGTTTCGTCTTCTCTGAGATTAAATGCTGAGCATTTCTCCTATTCTTCGCCGCTGATGAAAAATCGAACGCAATAGGCAAGCATCTCACCTCTTGCAAATCTCTGGGGAACTTGCCCAACCTCCCCCCAAAGTAAGAGGGTTTGAACGCTGAGAGAGGTTCCATGGAGGAGAAGAGAGAAAGAGAGGCCCGACCCTGGTCCGCAGAGTAACAAAGGAGAAGGGATTAGGGGGTGACGAAAGGCAAGGTGATAGAGAAGGTAATGGAGAACGGTACAGTGGGGCTTGAGGCGTGAAAGAGCGAAAGTAAGATTTACTGTTAGAATTTCTGATCAGGGTTTTGAGGGTTTTGAAGAACGACATTTTAGAAGAACAGAAATGAAACGAGAGGAGAGGACCCCAGAAGACGAAATCACAAAGAATAATTATTTTAGTACCCGCGCTATAATATCCGCACTGTACCCGCACTGTAGTACCCGCACTTAGAGGACTAATGTACTATGGTTCCCACTAATTATTATTCTAAAAAGATATTATATATTCCCCACTAATTATTATTCTAAAATTCCAGCAACACCCTTCCTTTATGATCCGCGTCAACCTTCCTCTAATGAAGTAGTGGGGATCCCGGATCACCGTATCAACCTTATCCAATCATCACCGCGTCAACCTTCCTCTAACAAAAATAGTTGACCACATAAGTAAAAATACTTTAGTGCATAGGTATAAATACATGCAGTACTTGATATTAATACTTTCAGACGTTATCTAGTGTCATATGTAAAAAATATTTGAGTGGTCCCCTAATGCGGGTACAACGCGAGAATTTTTCAAGAAAAGGTGCGGGTACGGTTATTTAAGGAAAATCATATATCATATATGTAGTTCATTGTATAGATATAAATACTTATCTTGTTTGAGCTATATACTTCAAATGTTACTATTAATATTTGTAAAACAAAATTGCTGTTTTGGAACGGTTGCGTGGTCCTCTAATGCGGGTATGACGCGAGGATTTTTCAAAAAAAGTGCGGGTACGGTTATTTAAGAAAAATTCATATATCATATATGTAGTTCATTGTATAGATATAAATACTTGTCTTGTTTGAACTATATACTTCAAATGTTACTATTAATATTTGTAAAACAAAATTACAGTTTTGGAATGGTTGCGTGGTCTCCTAATGCGGATACGACGCAAGGATTTTTTAAAAAAAGGTGCGGGTACGGTTATTTAAGGAAAATTCATATATCATATATGTAGTTATTGTATAGATATAAATACTTGTCTTGTTTGAACTATATACTTCACAGTGTTACTATTAATATTTGTAAAACAAAATTACAGTTTTGAAACGGTTGCGGTCCCCACAACAATTATGACAGTTTATGTGCGGGTACTCAACTACGGGTACTCATATCAGCTTCCAATCACAAAAGGGAATGGGCTTCTTTGGAATTTTTTTTTAAAAAAAAATCAATTTTGATTATTTTAACAAACTAAGTACTATTAATTTGATTATCTATGCTTATTCTCCCGACATTTTTATTAATATCCAAAGTTAATTCGAAATTAATATTTATGCCCATAATTTCCGACTTTCGCCAAAAATGCCCAATCCGGCCATAAAATAGCCGGCTTACGTATTTACTCTTTTTTTTTAGAGACACTATGAAGAGCAAAATAATAAAATCTAACACTGAAAATTCAAATTTTTTGTTTAAATTATTTGTTAGATTACTTCTTTTGATTTATAATTAGCATATTTATACTAAAATACACTAGATTACTTGAAATTATGTTAAATTACACTATATTACAATAAAATTATGTTGAATTACGTTAAATTACGCTAAATTACAATAACTTCGCTAATTATGCTGAAATACGGTAAATTACACTAAACTATGCAAAATTACGCTAAAGGAGACCGATTTTGTGTCATCTTTCATGAATCATAAAAATAGTAAAAATTAGTATTCTACAAGTTCATTATGTAACTAATTTACTGAGCTACTTAGATTGAATAATAGAAATAAAAATCTTAATCGGAAACTTCAACTCAAGTTTTGAGGCTCTTCCCTTAGTTTTTTGGCAATTCTGAATTTCAAAAAAATACAAAGTAGTCAGTGACGCATGCGTCTTTTCGCAAGCTTTCCGAAAAGTGGTCATTTGCTGAAATCGGACACTTGAGCGCCGTTTTATGACCGTTTGAAGTTTCATTGTCGTTTTTCACCTTTTCAGTGAAGATATCGTCCCTATTCATATGTAATTTAGCATAATTTACCGTATTTTAACGTAATATAATGTAATTTAGTGTAATTTAAATTAATATAGTGTAATTCAACATAATTTCAAGTAATTTAGCGTATTTTAGTATAAATATGCTAATTATATATCAAAAGAAGTAATCTAATAAATAATTTAAACAAAAAATTCAAATTTTCAGTGTTAGATTTCATTATCTTCATAGTGTCTATAAAAAAAACAGAGTAAACGGGCCATAAAATGGTCGGTTTACTGGGGGAGTAAACCGGCCATTTTATGACTGATTTGGGCATTTTTGGCGAAAGTCAGGAATTCTGGGCATAAATATTAATTTCTAATTAACTTTGGATATTAATAAAAATCTCGGCTAAATGCTACATATCCTCAATTCTCAGTCATATTAGTTAAGCTAATGTTTGTACAGCCGCCGCCTTAATTCAGTAAAAAAGATTCAACTTTTATACCAATTCATGCATAATTTGTATATGCATGGATGGCTTGATCTATCTGGAGTTTAGAAAAGCTCAAATATGATATAATTAAGAAATTCTTCCAGTTTATTATGTTTTCCAAATAAAAGCGAAGATGATGTTTGCAAATGAAATATATGAGAAGAAAATTAGAGAGGAAGAGAGGCTTATAAATGAACAAACTTTCAATTATCTGTTTACAATGGATAAAAATGTCTATTTTATGAAGAATAATTTTTTTTAATCAAGTCGAAATTATAAATGAGTTATAAATTACGGAACCATTTGAAAAAAATTCAAATTTATTGTAACTTGAATTCAATTTGGTACAATATTTTCGTCAAACTATAGCAATAATCAATAATTGTTCAGCAATATTTGTTGCAAAGTACTGATGTGCTTTAAACAAACAAATAACACATGAATGGAGGATTAATTGAGGAGTAAAATTGTTCATTAATTAATTTTTTTAATGATGAATATCAACTTCACAATATATAACTCTGAGTAAATGACAAAACAAAACATAAATACTATTTTGTTCTGTCATTTAGTCAAAGTAAAAAAAAAAAAAAATGATGCTCCTCATTTTTTGTAATATTGATACTCAATTTTAAAATGTTTATTATTGTAAAATATTTTTTATGAATAATTAACAGACCGTAGAATCAGAAACAACTTCAATTGAATTTTGACGCTTTAAACGATATTTTTTGCAATTCTGATTCTTTAGATGTCCGAAGACTTATGCCTGGGACTCCAGACTCTCCGTCTCTTTACAAGCTTTCCGAATTGTTATCAAACGCAATATCGGAGTTTCTTACCAACACTTTGTAGTCCTTACAACACCTAGAGGGGGGTGAATACGGTGTTTTAAACAATCTTAGACGTTTTTTGTATAAACCCTCTAAACTAACAAGTCAAACCACAACCAAGCAAGTGTACACAAATAAATGTAAATAGATGAGAGTAAGAGAAATTTGACACGCAAAATGATAACGGAGTTTGGCGTAAAATGCCTACGTCTCCAGGGTAAAGCAACCTCATCGGTGCCCCTTTTTTATTACCCAAAAAGAAATGATACAACTCGTGGTTCGTGAGCCCAAATGAAAGTGGGAAGTCACGGTCTAACTTGTGTATAAGGTGAGCATAGAAGCTTGAGTTGGCAAGTCCCAACAAAGGGGATCGTCACATAACTATGGTTATATGGTGAGCGAAAAACGCTCGAGACGGTGAGCCCTTTAATGCCCTACAAGCGGGAATTCACACGGCTATACGAAGGGAGCACTAAGTAGATCTCCACACTATAGAAGGAATGTGCTAGAACTAAATTCTAGACACTTTAACTAGATCTAAGAATACATTAGTCAAGTGAATTTGAGATAGTTAAGAAGATATTGAAGTTTAAGCTCACTCAACAATGGAAGCTTTCAAGAATGCTCAATAAATTCTTTTTGAATGTGGAAGGCGGCTAACTTGGGAAAATCTAAAGTGGAGTGACTCCATTTATAGTGGGGCTTCAGATCTGACAAGATCCGTTCTGACAGATGGAATATGTTTTGAACGGACTGTACGAATATTGAAATTAGGGTTTCTGCATTATTAAATTAATATTAACCGTTCTAAACGTATATGTCCGTTCATGACGGTTAGTAAAATTTATCCCAATTTAACGTTATTCTTGATAAGCATTCCTGACGGATTGTTGTGTATTTTGGGTATAGGTTTTGTTGGTCTATTTCGTACACTTTTGCTTTAAATTTATAAAACCCTAAATACGCAAAGTTAGATTGAATTGCAAGCGCACAATCTATCATTGTAGTAATTGTAGGTATCGATCCAAAAATAACGAGAAATATTTCTTTTTACTAAATCAATTAATCCTAAAATAATGCAAATAAAGTAAAAACGGGGGATTTGTTGTAAAATTGGTTTTGGGTTCAATACCCGATTGAGAGTTGAAATTAAAACAAGACAAATTTAAACAAACAAATAAAAACGAGTTTGTGATTCAAATGGATAAGAGTCTAGAGGCTATCGGCATGCAATCACTTGGTCAAATCCACATTTAATTGGTATTCTAAATTCATGTTTGCAATTATGGGGTTTCTAAGCCGTAAATATCAAAAAGGGTCACTTTTGTGAATTAATGACGTGTCTAGATAATTCAGACTTCACGATTAAGTCCTTCACCCTAGTTATCTAGACCATAAGCATAGGTTAGCCTAGTTTATCCCTAAATACCAATACTTCACGGTTAAGTTCTTCATACAATATTCAGTTCAATCCTAGGTGTCCCAATTAAATATGAGGCTTCACGATTAAGTCTTCACCTCAATTCAACATTTTGTTTCTTGTGGTTCCGGACTAAGAAATAGATTTGGTCATTTCTAATCTCAATCCTAGGGTTATTCATGTATATAATTCGGTACCATCAATTCTTTGATCCTAGCATCTTAAGTTGGTTAAACCTAAGCGGGACACTAATTAACAAGTATACAAATCATACAAGCACATGAATTATAAAGTCAACAAGAATAAACATACATGCAAACAATCATCATAAAAAAATTAATCCAACTAAAAGTATATTCAACACAAGTTCATGTTTTTAGCCTAAGCCCCTAGAGAGGAAATCTAGCCTCTCATGGGTGCACTAACATCCAAGAAAGATACAAGAGAAATCATAATGAAAACTAAGTAAAACAAGTAAGAGATAGAGTACACCAATCTCTTCGCTCGCTGCCTTTTGTCTTCACTGTTGCTTGCTCGAGAATTCCTTCAAACCTTCGCTCTATTTGCCTTTGATCACGAGGAGAAGAGAGAAAAAATATAGAGAGATGTGGAAATTAAACCTAAGTTGAAAGATGATTTCTCCTGCTGCCTTCCTGCCTATATAGCTGTTTTTGTGTCTTGGGAAACAATCCCCCGAAATCTGGCAGCAAATCTGAGAAGATATCGTGAAATAAGGCATTAATGGCATTGGTGAGGCCTTCCTGCGGCCTTCACAAAATCTGTGCGGGTCGCACAAACTGGAAGTCGGCTGGAAATCAGCTAAGGAAAGAGGAATCGTGCGGCCTTCGTGCGGTCCGCACAGGCACCCGCAGAACTCTTGGTTAAATCGATGCGACCGCACAAAGTGGGATTTCGTCTGGGAAATTGGCTAAGGAAAAGGGGTCGTGCGGTCTTCACAAATCTTCTGCGGCCAGCACGGCACCCGTAAAACTCTCGGACAAATCAATGCGACCCGTACAGAATTCATGCGGCCCGCACAACTCGCAGGTTTGCTTCTTTTGCTCGATTTCTGTAATTAAACAAAGGAAAGGCAGTAACTTGGTTCTTCAATGCATTCTATACTAAACTAAACTAAAATACAAGGATTTGGTGCAGTTTAAGAGGTAAAATCTCGACCGAAAGTATATATAATTGAGGCTTATCAAGGATCGCAACCGTTCTGGACGAATTTAATCAGAAACTCTCTATGAATTTTTGCACATTTCCATTCTGGACGGTCAGGTTCCGTTCTGAACGATTGCTTCACAGAAATCAACAATGTCAAATTTACTTAATTTTTTATTTGATTATTACAATTTATGTCTTCTTAAAGTCTTGTTGATTTCTTTGGTTCTTCAATTTGGTCTTGCAATTAAGATCTTCATGAACCTTTCTTTGATTCTTCAATATTTAATCTTGCAATTATAATCATCATGAACCTACAAACTCACTCATACATAGAAATGGTTAAATTTAACTATTGTATGTTTTGCAAATTAGTCAAACAAAGTAATTAGAAAATTGCATACAATCGACACACTTATGATCGTTTAAAGTTTGGAACAATGCATCAATATTTTATTGCAAAAATATCGATGACGCTGTAGGGATTTCATGACGGTTAGATGGGTGAAAAAAAAAAAATTTATCCCTTTTAATCATCTAAAATGGATTGTCTCTTTTATGCTAATTCTACTAAAACATTTAATCAAACATTTTGCATACAATACTACAAACAATAATCTACATTTATGCAAATACATTTAAATCAAGATTCAAGATTTAAATCTCATACCTCATGTCAAATGTCAATTTAACGGTTAGAGAAAGTCGATTTTCTCTAGATCTCTTGAAAACCTTCACACCGTTGTCTCTAAGTGTTCACCTTGAACTAAACAAGGATTAGTTCTAGATCTTGCTAGAGATCCACTAATCTATGCCTAGTGTAAAGCTAGTAACCCTTTGTTAGCCTCCACAATTAATTTCTCAATTAATTTGCCGACCTAACTAAGTTAACCTAGAATTAACATAAGAGAGAGATGACATAATTTTTTATCTCTTTGGTGTAATTTCGGCCACAAAAGGAAGAGAGAGAGAGAGAGAGTGTGTGTATATAGTATGTAGAAGTCACATGTGAAGTGCTCTTTATATAGAGAAAAAGCTAGGGCAACTTTGGAGTGAATAAGACCAAATTACCCTCCTTTTGTCACATGCAATCTCATGTCATCTTTGTGTGACCAACACACCATGACCAATTATACCCATGGTGTACCTCTCAATTGTATATTTAATTCTAAATTAATTAATGTTCGGGTTACATTAATAATGTAATGTACATTATTATATTTATGTGACACAAATGTTATGATATGTAATATACATTACATTTCACCAAATAATATTATTCACATATCTAATTTAATTTACACTAAGCTGTTACGACATGTAACATTTTATTCTAATATTTTATCACGTGTTTTATCTCATATCATATGAAATATCACACACCATATAAAATATAAAATAACTTTCTTGTTTCTTGTTCAGTTGGTGTGACCTTTATCGAGAATCTATGCTAAATTGGTAGTGGTATAAATCATTTTATCACCACAAACTATAAGCCGGTATTCTAGCTACACATTATAGTCATCCAATTAACGTAGATGTAATAACTAGTTTACAAAACACGATCATGTAGCATGTTACAAACAACATTACTTGTGTCAATTTCTTGCCTCATGATATTATGAATAATATACAAAGTAGGGTGGTGTCATATTTGTAATATATTCGTTTCCTGATCTCTCGAGTAAATTATAAATATATAGTTGGCTGCGCTTTAACTATACTGCATGCATTCATAATTCTACTCTACCAAGGGGCCCAATAATATCACCACTCATTATAAATGAGGGACAATGATACTATTGACATATAATTTTCTCCCTACTAAAGCCATATACAAAGAACTACTATTTTTATCATCACTTGCAATAAGTAACTTTTAATAGTAATTACATTATACATTTCTCATGTGAAAAATATACAGTCTCATATCTTAGAATTTGTAGACACAATGAAAATATTAATAACACAAACATAATTCATATAATGTTTCATTTTTTAGATCTTGTTCAATGTATGAAACCTTTCAACACAAGTGTATCGATGTTTTATTATGAAAATATCGATAACGCAATGATATTTTATACCATAGTTAATTCTAACATAAGTATATCTATGTTTTGTAATAAGATATGATAGTCACATCTTATTAAATTTTCAAAATGAAAAAAAAAAAAATCGACAGCGGTTGTATTTGTTGTCCTCAAGACAACAACCGGAAAACTCAAATGTTGGAACAGTTTAAATAAAAAAAATCGAGAATATTTGTGTACAACTGTGAGGCGGCGTGTCTTATGCCGCAGCATCTTGATCTGGCATATTATATAGTTAATTAGTTATAGTTATGGCCACAAACGGTCAACAGTTTTGGCTTACAGAATTTACTGTTTAAGATCTTCTGCGAGTCAAACTAAGCACGCTATGCTGTAGCAAATCCAACTCTGATTAGCTTTCAAATTTTTTTCTGAACAAACATGTTGTTTCTTGTATTCAGAATTGGGGAGAGCCAAATAAAAAAAAAGACAGTATACATAGCTATTGATTTTAACCTTTTAGATATTTTCCCATTAAAAGTATAAATTTAAATATTTATCCATCAAAATTTTAAAGTGATGAAATTTGTTCCGTAAAATGCTTTAAACAAATTAAATGGATAACTTTGCATGATAATTATCTTGGACAAAATTGCCCTTTTTGCCCTTTTCATCTTATTCTCTTAATCCCTCTCTTCCGCTTATCTAAAGCACATCTATTTGGTACAGTTATGACCATCAAGGTCCAGTACTCACCGAAATTCAAGACTTAAATCTTTTTAAAATCCTAACGCCAACTATCTTATATTTAAATCTTGCAAAGGTTTTGACAAGACACTACTCAGATACTTTGAGAATTCATTAAACTTCTTTTTCTATGTTTATTTATTATTTTGCCAATGAGCCCGGCATGAATTTCACCAAGGGGGAAGTATAAAAGAAACATATTTGAAATAGCAAATTTTGTTCACCTCTATGAATTCAAAAATTAATATTTTGTCATTTATATTTTAGATTTTTAATAAGTATTTATATTTTGGTCTCTATTATGAAATAAAATTACATCACGCTAACTTTTACGTCAAAATGTTGATTATGGATATTTAGTATCATTTAAATAAAGTTTGGAAAAAGTCACCTAATCTTTTTCTTCTTCTTTTTTAGTAGAAAAAGTCACCTAATCCAATTATCTGAGTGGGAGAAGGATCAGACAAAGACAAGAGAAAACTTGGTATCCTTCGGTCGAAAGGTGGAATATAGGCAGCTAACATATTACATATTATATATAGCCGGCTAAAGCTTTTGTAATGATTTGCATCTGGAAGTAATAACACTATAACAGTAACGAACAACAGGAAAATAAATAAAATAATATAGAATATTAGAATGATTGCATATGGAATTACAGAGAATCCAAATGAACCTATCTCTACTTCTCTCCCTCGATTCCTGCACTGCTGCCTATACCTGGCTCTCGCAATATCTCTCTTTATTTTTTTTCCTCCACTTTTTCTTCTTTCAAACAATCCAAATGATTTTTCTTTCAAGCACCTGTCACAATAAAAGTAAACAATAAATAAATGCTTACCAAACTGGAAGACATAATTTATTTTTTCTAACAAGTAAATCACTGGAATCTAAAAATAATTTAATATCAACAATTTTATTTTGAGATAACGTTGTATGGCCATTTTATTTATGATTTAATTGATTAGAACACTAGGAACAACTTCAAAAAAAAATTGTAATAGACAATTTAATCAAGAATGATTTTAGATCAGACATTCAAAATTTTCTTTTATTTAATTTTATTAATAACAAAATTATTTTGTTTTTATTTAAGCAAACATGATAAACTATAAGTTCTTTTTTTTGAAAGAAAAATGAAGGTTAAACTTTTAAATTTCATACCCCTGTTATTATTACAAATGATTTTTTATCGGAACTTCAAACTTATAATCTTCCACATCACAAAATATGTATTTTTATCACTAGATCAAAGATTAATTCTTAATAAACTATTAATTTTAAAAGGAGAACCAATACAATCCTATATAGTTTAAATCTTTAGTCATAATATATTAATAATCATCCCATCTTATTTCCTATGAGAAATCAACAATATATGGCTCTTATCAAGAGGGAGAGAGATTGAGAGAGATTAAATTGAAAGTTTTATCTGTCAATGTATCTGGCTTTTTTCTTGTTGTTGTTCTATTTCCTATGAGAAATCAACAATATATGGCACACTGTAAAATTCAAAAACAGACACGGAACGCCCACTTACCAACATGACATGTCGAAACACATCTTACCAAGTCGTGTCGTTCTGGTAAACATGTTATGTTCATCTTCAGTAATGTGTAACACAGCACGTCACAGTTTCAATACACTAACGAAGGCACCTCTTCAGTAAAATTTAGGTTTTAACATAAACTATATCCGTAAAAATTGAAAATTTCAAACTTATTGATTATTAATATCAATAAATATTCAAAATATACGGTAAATTAATTTCATCATATTTATTGTTTTCTTTGCCATCGAATAAACTTTTAACATGGATAATTTAATTAGTTTTGTCAATTATGCATTAATTTACTACAAACTACAGGCTCCAGCAATGCAGCCGAAAGAGACTGCAGCAGTAATGGAATGTTTTGAATTGTGATTAAGAAGTGGTCCTTGGCTAAGCATTTTTCGTTACTTAATTCTGAGCTTGTTGAATTGTTTGTATGAAAATATAATTTAATGGAAAGAATCAATGAGATATTTCTTATTATTTTTTTCCTACTTGCCACCAATTGATCGATGGATCTTTTATCAATTTTGTTCTAAAGATATCAGAGAAATTAAGTTGCACCGTAAATAATTAATGATTTTCGTTTATGCATGAAAGATATAGAGTAATTATACTATCCATCTTTTTGTGTGGTAATAACAATTTTGTATATTTGTTAAATGTTGTCCAAATTAAATAGTTAGAATTAAAAAATGAATTCTTCATCATAACATCGCGAGAAAATCGGATCCAATCCAAATATTTTGGCAATATCCCAATTTAGAGCACAATATTAAATTCTACCACATTTTGAATGATAAGCTACAAATGTAAAATAGAAAAATCAAGTTCATTAGTTGGAAATTACTATTTGAAGTAGTGCCTAAATGATAAAGATAGTTAAAAATAGAAATATTTTCAACTCATTAGTTGGATATATATTTATTGACACAACACAACTAATGGCATGAGTGACCAAGCTCAACTGCTCAAGCTTCCTTTCTTGACTCTACTATTTTGTGAATGCAACATACCTTATTTTACTATAATTATCATCATGTCATAAATAAATGAGATGGCAATTTCGTATTTTACATCCTAATAAATTGGATGTAAAAACATGTTCTCAGCCAACGCTGCCGTGACAGGTGTCCTGAGGTTAAGGAATCCCAACGGACTAAAATCTCGATAATAAATTGGATACACCTGGTACATAAATATATCTGGAAACTATTACAATGACATTTTTAAATCGAAGCGGTATACTTTGGATTCCTTGTACTGCTGAAAATTATCGGGACAACTCAGGCCCCACAAAAGAAAAAGCACGCGGCGTCTCACTCACATCTGAATATTTACGATTATCTACTACGATGATCTGGCTTAACTTGTTAGTCTTCCAGTAGAAATACGCCACGGTTACGGTGAGCAAGTAATTTGATAGGCCAAGTGATCGTAAGTATAAAATTTTATTTCCTTTTTTTTCGCTTACCATGCATTTTCCCTGGACCCTTCTCAAATAGACAACTATTTTCTTCTCTTTCTCGATCTAAAAAAAACTTGGACAACTATTTTCTCTCTCCTCTCCACGATCTATATGTATATATATAGATAGTCCTTTACCCACCATTTTCATTCGCGCGCTCTCCCTCTCTCTTGCCCTCGATCGCAACCTCAATTGAATTCCAATTCTTTATCCATGGAGCAATCAGAAGGCACATCGATCCGAACGATCGACCAATCCGTCCCTTCTCTTCCTAAAATTAAAACCAAACCCGTCAATGATGTCGATTCTTTGGGGGAGAAGACATCTGGCGATGACGTGGAAGGATGTGTGACTCCTACGTCCGAGGAGCACCGCATCAAGCCTCTGACGGAGTGCCCGCCGGCCCCACACAAGCCCCCGCCTCCGAAGAGGAAGAAGGTTGAGAAGTTGCCTAATTTGAGCCACCTGGTGGCGCGCGATTTGACGCTGGTGTTTGCTTCTCTTCCTCCAAAGAAGCGACTCCGTGGGGGGACACATCTGATTCGATAGTTATTCCAGATTTTTTTTTGTGATTTTCCACGAGGATAAAGAAACAGAGAATCTTAATTAGTATTTATTCTGGTTTTGTTTTGTGGGATCTTAAATGATTGACATACTTTGTAAAAAGCTAGAAAAATTAGATCCAATTGTCCATTGCAATTTTGACAAGCCTATAGAGTTTTTGTTTATAATTTACTCTTTTAATTATTATTCTGATGAGTGATCCCTGTATGGTACTTTTCGTAACACTTTTAAATGCTAATTAATTAGCCTGAATTTCTTTTCTTTTGTTCTAAAGAACAAATATCCCGCTTAAATTGTTTTGATTACTATTTGACATGAGTAATAATGGTTGTCTGGATGCTTACTGTTAGTTGCTGGTTCCTTTAAGTTTAAAGCTGTTTTGGTTTGAGCGGATAAAAAATGTTATCAGATTCTAGTAATGGAAAGCAGTTACCTTTTCTCAAAATTATAATAATAAAATAAATTGTAAGATTGCATTATAGTCCCTGGTAAAGGGCGGGCGTTTTCAAGCAAAAGAAAAGGGAATTTTTCTTCCGACACTGTCTGTAATTTTGGGGGCAATTTAGATCTGACCAAAAACTGAAAAGAATACTTGTCAAAGGTAATATTAGTTAACTTTAGATAAGGAGAAAACTGTATCAGAGATGACCGAGACCGATTGATGAAAGATGGCTTTCATATTTGCTGAAGGAAGAAATAGGACTGACAGTATCTGTTATTTGAGCCACACTGTCAGTCCGTTATTAGAGCAGTACAAATAGGACTGACAGTGGCAGGGTACGTTCTGTTTAGCTCGAGATTCTCGTTAGTTCGTACTTCCATTATTGTTATTGCTATTTTTCTTCGTTGCATGTGTCCTTTTGGGCTTTACAGCATTCTAGGCTTCTTATGGGCTTTCTAATTTTTTGTAAGGCCCAGTCCGTATCTTCAGGGACATCTCAAATCTTCCTCTATTGTGTGATTCTTGAGAAATGGAAGATGCGAATCATCTATTGTTTGAATGTTCATATGCTCAGAGGGTGTGGAGAACAATGGGTGCCATACTAGGATATAGGTTGATGTGCATGGGAGATTCGATGTCACAAACATGGGACAGATCCTACAGGAATGCGATGCTTGAGAGAGTGTCAAAGAAGGAATGGGCGACAAGGTTTATCTGTGTGTTGTGGCATGTGTGGAGACAGAAACGAGATGATATTTAAAGGATCTCATCTTCCGGGGAGATCCTCTGTAGACGAATTAACGAGGAAGTGGATCTTTGGAACAGATGGCAAACACATGATGTTCTAGTGTTGATTTGATCAGAGAGGAGCAAGGGGTGCTTAAGGGGATTACAAATCATAATGGCTTTAAAGCCCATATTTAAGGCCCACGCGTTACGGCTGAAAGGCCGTCTATAATACTTTTCAACAATTGGCATTCAAGCTGAAACTCAACTAATTTTCACTTACAAGTGCAATTACTCTTAACATCATACTGATACACCCAATATAATTGTCGTAGCAGCAACGCATTAATTACATGTAAAACGGAAGTAGAGTGGACAACATTCTAACTTTTTAGGGTCAAACACACCGATAAAAATTATACTGAACTGAACATTGAGACCGTTCGTATTACAACTCGTCTGAACTTTTGTTCAGCGATTGTTCAGCCCGGTTTGTCCACAGACAAACCTGTCCAATCAGCAGCCCTTGTTTCCACTATACTTTAAAAAACGAGATTTCTTACAAAGAGAGCTTTCGAGAAATCTTATCCAAACGGCTTCCAAATGTTAACCAATCTCAAGTTATTAGGTTTGTAATTGAGACTTGAGAGAGATGAAGTAATGAATTTGTTATTCAATCGTGTCTGATTACAATTAAGTTTGCCTCCAGTATGTAAAGACCTTAATTAGTACATGAGTCTAATCTTCTAACTAACTCTGTAACTCATTCTGTTAAGCTCACTAATTACAACCTTTGACTTAGTCAAAATCTAATAACAAATGGGTAAAGATTTTAGCAGAGCAGTTTTAGTTTAAACAAGCATTGAGATTTAATTAGTCTAATACAAGTATTACTCTTAATACAAGTATTGAGCTTTAATTAGTTTAAAGAAGATTTAGCAGAGCAGTTTTAGTTTTATGCAGCGCACCATCTGCAGCATTGTTTTGCTTCTATAATATGTGAGCTGCGTGAAATCAAAACTGCTCTGCTAAATCTTTATCTATAACATGTGAGTGACATCAATAAGAAGTTAACGACAAGTGTACTGTCAAAACCAACAGAGTCAATCTCCACAGCTTAACCGACCAATAAGAGGTTGCCATGCTCTTCCCTTATCACGATTTGTACAATAGTGCATTTACTATTGCTAACGCAATTGCTCTTACGTTTGCTTTCCTCATTTTTGTCCTCATCTTTACTCTTTTCTACTGTACTGAGCATTGTTATTAAAGCCGAACCGGACCAGCAATAATTAGACCGGAAAAAAAATCAGACTCGGAATCACATCCAGTTCGATTCGATTCGAATAAAAGATCAAATAAGCATGTAAATTGAAAAAAAAAAACCAGCTATATTTTTTTTTTTTTCAAAAAATTGGTGAACTAACCCAAAAATAATTACTTTTTTTAAAATTTGTGAACCAACACAATATTAGCAGCCCATTATTCTTTCTTTTGAGGGGATTCAAATTCGTTGTTATTCAAGTAAGACAAGTAGAATTCTGCTTTTAGAGAGAAAGAGAGAAAAGTAGCTGATGAGAGAGAGAGAAGAGAGAGAGAGGAGAAAAGTAGGATCATGTTATTTTTACTAGAATAGCAAGTTAGCAACGGATTTTGATGAAGAAAACATAGTATCTTTTGAGGAGAAATTATTATTATGTGGACAATTATGTGTTATCTTTTGTGTTATGTCCAATGTTTTAAATAGCGTTTATAGCGTCATAGCGGGAAGGCTACAAAAAAAACTATAGCGAATAGCGTAGTTATAGCGGAAGCTATTTTCAAATAGCGTTTTTTTTTTTTTTACAAAAATTATATTATATATTCGTACTATATATTAACATTATTTAAAGTTTCATAGAACAATAAATAACACCAAATTAATTAAGAAATTATAAAATTCATATTGAACTAGTACAAAAGTCCATAGTTCAAAATATCCATAATAATATCATAAACTATCGATCTTTTTCTATACAAAATATCTTAAGCATCATGATTCATTATATTTTTTTTTCTATACAAAATAAATTTTATGGATCTTTATTTAAGCCCATATAAATTGTCTAAAAAAGCCCAATATGCATAGCGCGCAAATAGTGCGCTACACGCTATGCGCTATAGCGGACCGCTATTACCGCTATAGCGGCCATAGAGCAATTAGCGTATTTTCATTCCATAGCTTAGCGTTTAGGGTCCAAAAATGCTATAGCGCGCTATTTAGAACACTGGTTATGTCACATATTTTTTTAAAATAATTATGTGTTTGTGCATGATCAAATAGTCATCACAATGATATTTTTTTTTTACAAAACAATTTAAAATGTTAAAATTTTAAACAAAAAGTTTGTTTGATCCCAAAAAACTGAAGAATTTTTATGTAATTATTCATTTCTAAATAAAGTATAAAACTATAAAATCTCTTTGATGTAAAAGAAAGCATTAGTATGATGTCTTATTTTAATAATTGTAAGAATAAGTTCTTCATATTTTGAGTATAACAATATATTTTTTGCATTTTTAATCATCTATAAATTTATTTTAAAGTACATTATTTAATACTATTGGGAAATTTTCACTATATAATATATGATAATTTTTATAATAACACGTATATCTCATTATATATTTCCAAAAATAAGCAATCGGACAGATTGAATCATCGATCCAACAGCGAATTGTTAACTTGTAGCTTTCCTGAATCGACATCGATCCAGTTTTGACAACATAGATAGTAGCAAATGTTGGCTGCCAAACAATTTAATTAAAGAAATTCTTTTTTACAAATGACATCTCTCCAAACCCCTCTCTCTTGTTCTCTTTTATCTGTCTTTCTCTAGAATGGCAAGATTCTGCTATCCTCTGAGATAGTAGAAAATTAGTTTTTGAAAGAAAGATGAAGGTATGCCTTCAAATTTCATACTCTTTTATGATAATAAAATATTTCTCAAATCTGAATTTTACATAGAGACCATGTGTCTTTGTCACTAGACTAAATGTTAGTTTTTAAGATAGTAGCAAATTTGTATCAATGTTTCTTAACTTAGGATTTTGATTATTTTCAATACGAAAAGTTACTATTTTTGTTATAGAAAGTTATACATGTTTAAAAAGAATATTTTTTAACCAAATACGTCAAAGAATAAAGTTGGTATATAAATATTGCTGATCTAAAAAAGACACGAGTAAAAAAAAATGTTCAGTAAAATTAAGAGGAATTCTCTTCTACAAGTGGAAAAGAGGACAGAGTTAAGCTACAATTGAATTGTCCGGTGGTTAAATTACATGCATATATAATCATGTGTTTCCATGTAAATTATCTGGTGTTTAAACTTATATTGTCCGATAATTATACTTAAAACTATATATCATGTATGTTTTAAATTTGAAATGTCTGGACTTTAACTATATATATTTGTAGTGTTTAATTCTCAATACTTGAATTACTCGATCGGTGTTAAACTCAAATTGTTCAGTATTAAAACTTGCATAAATGTTATATATAGTGCTTGTAGCTAGATAATGTTACAGTGTTTATTCTAATTTGTGACAACCTTTATGCACAAACCTATATAATTAAACATTTGTTTATAAAAAAAAAGTGATACTAAACACCTATCCCCAGTTCTTTTTGGATATAGTAAGGTTTTTGCATAAGGGAAAAATTCAGAAAAGTAAAAAAGGAACCCCCCCAGTAAGATGTGTAATATTTTGTTGTCTCAACTCTCAAATAAGGAGATTTCTGATTGGCGGTTTAATAAAATTGTTACAAAAGTCATGAGATTACGACAAATGAAAAGGACATATATGACAATAATTTATGGGAGATGATTCTTATTAGTACTTATATCTTGGTCATTTGTTTCCTGTCGAAAGGATATATAGATCAATAATCAGATTTGCTGATCTTATCTAACACATGTCGGTAAAGATCTTTTCCCGACAACCCCTTTAGTTGCCGACAATTTTATTATAATCCAAAGTTAATTAAAAATTAATAAATTTACCCATGATTTTCGAGTTTTTTCAAAAATATCCAAACAGGCCATAAAATAGCCGGTTTTTTTTTTTTTTTTTTTTTAGAGACACCATGAAGAGCAAGATAATGAAATCTAACACTGAAAATTCAAACTTTTTGTTTAAATTTTTTGTTAGATTACTTCTTTTGATTTATAATTAGCATATTTATATTAAAATACACTAGATTAATTGAAATTATGTTTAATTACATTATATTACATTAAATTACACTAAATTACGCTAAAATACGGTAAAATCCGGTAAATTACTGTGTGTCTTCATAGTGATGTATAATTAGAAACTATTTTTTGTTTCTCTTTTATCTTCATAGTGATTTATAATTATAAACTATATATTTTTTTAAGAGACACTATGAAGAGCAAGATAATGAAATCTAACACTGAAAATTTGAATTTTTTGTTTAAATTATTTGTTAGATTACTTCTTTTGATGCATAATTAGCATATTTATACTAAAATACGCTAAATTACTTGAAATTATGTTGAATTACACTATATTACGCTAAATTACATGACATTACGCTAAAATACGGTAAATTACGCTAAATTACATATGAATATGGACGATATCTTCACTGAAAAGGCAAAAAACCACGACGAAACTTCAAACGGCCATAAAACGGTGCTCGAGTGTCCGATTTCAGCAAATAACCACTTTTCGAAAAGCTTGCGAAAAGACACATGCGTCCGTGCCAACTATGCTATATTTCAAAATTCATAATAGCCAAAAAACTAAGGGAAGAGCCTCAAAACTTAAGTTGAAGTTTCCGATTAAGATTTTCATTTCTATTATTCAATCTAAGTAGCTCAGTAAATTAGTTACATAATAAACTTGTAGAATACCAATATTTACTATTTTCAGAATTTTTTCTATTTTTTATGATTCATGAAAGATGGCACAAAATCGGTCTACTTTAGCGTAATTTACCGTATTTCAGCATAATTAGCGAAGTTATTGTAATTTAGTGTAATTTAACGCAATTTAGTGTAATTCAACATAATTTATTGTAATATAGTGTAATTCAATATAATTTCAAGTAATCTAGTGTATTTTAGTATAAATATGCTAATTATAAATCAAAAGAAGTAATCTAACAAATAATTTAAACAAAAAATTTAAATTTTCAGTGTTAGATTTCATTACCTTGCTCTTCATAGTGTCTCTCTCAAAAAAAAAAAAAGAAGAGAAAACCATTCATTTAATGGCCGGTTTGGACATTTTTGAAAAAACTCGAGAATCATGAGTAAATTTATTAATTTGTAATTAACTTTGGATATTAATAAAAATGTCGGCTTTAGTTGCTATTTTACGATTTTCTTTCTTTCGAATGACATGTAAACAAGGGATATTCCTCATCTTTTCCTCCATTTATTTGTTGATAATTATTGCACCATAATAAAAAAAATTAGACCTTAAAAAACTATCGTCAATATGTTATTATAGTTAGTTTTTATTAATAGATATATAAAGAAATAATATTGTTGTTGATGTGGCAGAGAATAAATTAAAAAAAAATTTCAGGAATGAAGTAGTTTTAAACTTAATTTCTTTTATCTCCTAAATCGTTGTAATTAATTGCTAAGTAATTTCTATTCCTCAAGATTTGAGACTTTTAATTGATTGATGTCTACTTAAATAATGCATCGGTTAGGATTAGAATACGATCAATTAATGCACTGTATAAAGACATATTGGGGACAGCGTGGGGGTTCATATGACTGGAGGCTAGAGAGAACAGGATAAGGTTGGATGAGAGAGAGAGAGAGAGGGGAAAACCGGAAAAGGATAAGGTTAGATTTGTTAGATGAACAAAATGCAAAATGAAAATGATTGTACAAAATGGGAAATAGGTGAAAGTGGTGGGCCACATCGTGATGCTAATCCATTCCACATCTGCGGTTTTCGCCTCGGTCACATCTCAGGATACAACATCAATACATCATTCTTTTCTGGTACATCGTCTCACATTTAATGCTTGACCCAACAAACCCCGGATACAATTTATGTACTTAATGAATAGTGCTTTGTATTGGTGCTAAGATCCCATCTAATTTATTCATACAATAGGATGAATGAAGTTTGAAAAGAAGTCATGGAACAGGTCCAAGGAAATGAAGGATAGCTATGAGACCACGTTTCCTCGAACGTGTCAGACCGGGTTCTTTGTTTCTTTCTTTATCCGTCTACCCCTTCCCTCTTTCTTTCTTTATATCCCCCTCACCTCGCCTTTCCATTTCTCTCTCCTCTGTCCTCTTCCCCCTTGCTTGCTGAATTGGCGTTGTCGAGTAAAATAGTAAAGCTAGCTGTATCGGGATAAAGCGATAGCTAGATTAAGGAATAAGGATCCACCGTGAAGAAAACCAGTCACGGACAAGGAATAGCCATGTCGGTGGTATGCGATCGGCCTGTACTGGATCCGTACAACAATGGCGTGCGCCAAGGGAAGAGAAAGGAGGTGGAGAGAGAGGAGAGGAACAATTGCTCTGGGTTTTACATAGAAGACGAAGAAGAGATCGGATCGGATCGATCTTCAATTGGTGTTGATTCCAACTGTAGCTCCTCTCTCACATCTTCGTTTGGAGAGGAAGAAGAAGGAGAAGAGGAGGAGGTGAATAGTAACGAGAGTGTCGAGGGAGGGTTGGGATCGTTCGATTCTTTGGAGGAGTCGCTTCCTATCAAGTAAGTAGTAAGTACTGAATGAATAATAAATTATGGCAAGTAAACTAGACTTGAAAATCTTTTTCTTTGTAACAATTTCAGGAAGGGATTGTCCAACTTCTTCTCAGGCAAGTCAAAGTCTTTCGCAACCCTCTCCAGTGCCAGTGTAATGAACTCCAGTGCTACCGATTTGGCAAAGCCTGAGAACCCCTTCAATAAACGCAGGAGGATTCTGTTGACGTGCAACAGGAGAGCATCATACAGTTCATTCGTTACATCCCTGCCTCCACTGTTGTCGCCACACCACCAAGAGGAGGAAAAAGATGATGATAGCGATGAAGAAAAAGAGGCGAAACCAGCATTAAATGGTTTCAATAGATCATCCTTGATTTCTCCTAGATCCTTCTCTCTTTGTGATCTACGGCATGTGTAGTGCGTGAAGCATCTCTCTCTTTGGATAGAAGAAAATGTGGAATGAACGGGACGAAATAGAAATACACAAGGTTCTTTTCTACTTTTTTTAGGGAAAATTGGAACTTACAGTTTTGTGTTGCAATATGTGGCATGTTAACCAGTGTATAAAATTAAAATTATGCGCGTTTGGTGGTGGCATATTTTGTTGTAAATATATGAATCATCATAATTTTGGGATATCATGGTATTCTATTCGAAATTTCAAAACAAACGCATTTATTTATTTATGTGGGGGGGGGACGGGAAAGCCACGAATAGAATACCACAGTTCAAATAACAGTAGCAACCGAACCATACATACTTACATAGTAGTAGTACATCTTATCTTCTAACCTAACAAAAGCAACAATTTAAAAAACTGATTTTTTTTTTTTTTTTGGCAATTTAAAGCCCGTGGGGCGTGGGCATTCCCTTTCTATAAAAACAAGGATTACATCGGTATATGGTAGATATCGTGTCCTTAGGTCTATACCAGCAAAAGCTCAATCCTATCCACATCCTGGCCCTAGGCCCCCCTACCCCTTTGATTTAATACAGTAAAAGAAAAGTAAGTGCTATAACTTAAAAGTGCTACAAAATTCCTAATTCATATGAAAAAGAGTCCTACTTATGAAAATTCAGAATGAATGGGGTATGTGAATGCTTCAAAATTCCAATTTTCCTTGCTTCCTTCCTTTGCCAATTTGTCAGCCAACTCATTGTGGCATCTCGCAAAGAACTGACATGAGTATTGTTGATTTTCCTTGATTCTCTTCCAAATTTGCAGTATTTCCTTGAAAGCTCTCCAGTCTGCCTGCAGGGGCGGTTGCAGGGCCATGCATAGATTCGCAAGGGATTCATTATCTGTATAGAAAATACATTTTGATATGCCCTTGCATATTTGAGATGCCATTGCAAGTTAACCAAAACCCGGTCTAGCCTCTTGGAGATATTTGCCGTACCATCCTTCTTGTTTGACCACGTATATGCAGGGCCTTGGTAGCTCATGTCAATGAGCCCTGCACCATGGATCCATTGCCGAAAAGCCCTGTTATTTGGCGAAAGTTGGGGATTGCCCCAACATTTTTCTTTATTTGAAGCTATTGCATTAAAGTCTCCCAACAGACAAATAGGTCCATCGAAACTTTCCATGATAGTTTCCAATTTGTCCCATATTGCTTGATTCTCCAATCTATTCGGGTCTCCATAGAGAACCCACAGCACATCCATTCATCCGAGCCATTTATTTCTTTGACTGAAACCGCTATGTAATTTTTTTATTTTTCTATGAGCTTGACATCAAAGTCATCATTCCAGACATCAAAGTCATCATTCCAGATCGTCCAAAGACCTCCGGGTTGCCCCTGAGATGCCACCACAATAGAGTTGCATAAGGGTAGGTTTCTAATTCTTTTAACCGCCACTTTGGTATTGCACCTAGTTTCGGAGATGAATGCCAAATCCGCCCTTGTACAACGAAGGTATATGTTTAAAGTGTATCCTGTCGTGCCCTCAGTACTCCGACAATTCCACGACAGGGTACTCATGGATCCACTGCCGGCGCGTTTAGCCTCGCCGGCCTAGGAGAGGAGACCCCTATGCCCGAGTGCCTGTCCTCTGAGATATCTCAATTTTTGCGTGACTGACGTGTACAGTGTCTACTCGGGGATAGCGCAGGGGCAGTATTATTTATGCTTTAAGATTCATGCAGAACTTACTACAACAGGTTAGATTTTCCGGAAAAATACTCAAAGTTTGAGATATCTCAGAGGATGTGAATTCCCTACGCCCCAAAAAGAAAGAAAAAATCAACTAAAACAAAAACCATATATTACATTACATGTATGCAAAAGCAAAACAGCGTATAACAAAGATAAATTAATACTCAATGTTTTAACAGCGTAAACAACAGTTTCTATTAAAATTAGGCAGTATTGGAAATTTGGAAGTTTGAAACGGTTGTTGTACAAATGATAAATTGTTAGCCACGTGATGGTCAAAATTGGGTCCACCATTCCATTAGTGATATTAAAAGTGTCCGAATAACTACTCATCTTGTTCGAAATCATACATATATTTTGTTTTAAAGGACAATTAATGGTGGTATGAAAAGGAGAAACTAGAATATTAGTATGATTGGAGTGATATCAATTATAAGATCCATTCCATTGGTCTATGGATCAAACTTTTTAATTTCTCAATGGTGCAACCATTGGTGTGGCAGGTCATTATCCTCATAAGAAAATCTAGTAGACAGCTTTAAAAAGTACACTATCCGATTGCTTCTGCATTACAAATGTTAGGTACCATTAAAGTCTTTAATTTCTGCATTAGAATTTAGGAATAGGATAATGATGAAGAGGTGTTGGGAGAGGACTGCGGGGCCCACCGGACCAGAGAGGAGCAGTGTGTTGTGTGTTGTGTGTTGTGCGTGATGCTGATGCAGCAGGTTGGCAAGGCGTGGAGATCTTATCCGTTTGGACCGTTTCCTTGCTTGAATATGATTTGAATTTGATTAATCAATTGCAGTATTAATGATTTATCCGTTTCGTCTCCGTCCGGTTTTATAACACAATTATTATATGCAAATCTTTCAATTACACAATTATTATATCCTTTTCCCATCAATTGCTAGTTCAAAAGCTCATCAGATAATTAACAATTTAACATGATCATACTACACAATTCATTAGAAACATTTTGTCCAAACTTGTTTCTCTTCTTTTGTATCATATATGTGATTACGAAAATGATTTCTTAAATCCGTCACCATCCAAGCTCATTACTGTTTTTGTTTCCGATCACGATCTTACAAACACAATTATTTTTATTGTTTGCAAAGCAAGGTCAAATTCTGCATCCCATTTATAAAAGAAAGTAAAGCGAATTACAACTCTATTTTCAATCTTGCGTTAATATTTGATATATAATAAAATAAATGTCTACTGTTGTATCAATGTTAAGTCACCTATAATTAAACATCCAACCTTTACCTTGTTGGGTAGTTTTAAAAATCTATCTAGGCAGAGAGAGTATTGATTTAAATTTTAATGTAAACTGAGTGCCTATCTTGAAGAACATTAATTATTGACTAGGATCAGGATATATATATATATATATATATATATAGAGAGAGAGAGAGAGAGAGAGAGAGTTAAGGTAACAAATTAACCAGCCAAATGACAACATTTAGTTTTTAATTTTCTTATATATTGTTGTTAAAATTATCATCTCAAACTTTTAGTTCCAACAACCATCCTTCCCAATTCAACCAAATTATCTACTGTTTTAACTTTTAAGATGATTAAAGCATAAATTATTCGCATAAAGTTTGATAATAAAATAATAAAATAATTAATTATTTACTTCCCATCTCAAACTTTTAATATTTTTATTATTTTATTTTTAATAACACAAATATGCTTTGATAAAACTGTTGAATATGATTATTCGCATTTTATACATATACCTAGGAAATTACAACATTGTGATTTGCTCTTGTTAGCATCAAGAATTTATTAATATTAACTTATATGGACAATTTCTATATGTTATTTTCTTTTATTAAATCTATATTTGATTTTTAAAATTTATGGTTTTTAGTAAAACGAAATTGAAATACCGTAATTTTTATGTGTGTAGAGAAAATCACGTCTACCAGATTTATTTTATTACGTGTATTTTATAATTTCATATCAGGGATTAAAAAAAGTATGATAACAATAAGGGAATGGAAGAATCTGAATTCTCCTTATTATAATTAGCTTATATCTTCTGGAAAGATTCGAATCTGCTTCTGGTCCAATTGTTTGATTCTCCGTTATTTTTTTTATCTAAATAATATAAATTTAGAAATTATATATGACTTGTATTATCCACTAGTTGTTCTCTGATTGACTTGGTCAACGTTACTTGAAAATAACATCCCAATGAGTAGGGTTGTCAATTAGTACGATATGAATAGAGTAGAAGCATTTTTATACTCATACCTATTAAGAATATATTTTATTTTTATTTATTAAAAATTGATTTACATTATCTTATCTTTATCTATTAAAATTCTCGAGTAACGAAATAGTAGCGGCTGAACAACAAATAATACTAATATAATAATTAATTTTATTATATTTTACAAACATAATATTAAAACTCATTCATTTCACACATACACAATCACATTACTAATAAAGAAACAAATGTACAATCAATTGTAACTAAATTATTTTTTGATAAAGTAAGAGAATTTAAAAACACAAATATCTCTTTGGACAAATTCAATTATAAAATTAAATAACAAGACATACAAATAAAAGTAAAATATTTAATATTTTTTGTAGCAAAAAAAATACACTTAATAACAAAAGTACATAACTACTTATTGCTCAAACATTATCATATGAAATATCACGCAAATAAATTTCACCATCAGTAATTATTGCTCAAACATTATCATATAATTTTATTTTATTTAATTACTCTGTAAGTAACGAGTACGAAATAGCATTTATCTGTACCCTTATCCGTTTAGCTAACAAAAAGAATCCTTATCTATACCCAAACCTGATAAGCTAACAAAAAAAGAAACTTTACTCATGTCCATCTTATCGAATACGGTACAGATTAACTTAAAAAATGAAATACGGTACAGATAAAGATAAGGCAAACAGTTAAAAGGGCATCATTGACGGAAGCGTATCCTCTGCGGAGCTGTGCGGAGCTTTTAATCTGGTCTGTTTGTTTTGACTTGGCACGAATCTCAAAGCCCAATAATACAGCCCCCTCCGTTAGCCTGAATATCAGAGCGACTGAGAGTTAATCTGGTCCGTTCGTTTTGCTCCGCAGGTGCGGAGTTTTATAAAATTCCACAGAGGATACGTATCCCATCATTGACATCCTACTATTGAGATGAGCTTGTAATACAAAGCATTAACTCCAAATTTTCAACAACAAAAAAATCAAACAATAATAGCTTTTGGCCTCTATTATAATCAGTGTAGTAAAATGCGGTATATGTGACAGTCATATGTGCGTATTTGGTTGTAATTCACATAGAAATCTGTATGCAATTCCACATATGCGGTCGCATATTACTACTGCATATTCGGCTGCATATTATTATCGTATATTCGGCCACATATTATTACCGCATACTTGTTTGTATGATATAATATGCATATACTTGTTTATATATATATATATATATATATATATATATATATATATATATATATATATATATATATATATATATATATATATATATATATATATATATATATATATATATATATGGAATTGACCTATGGTGAGTTGCGAAGTTAGAGTCTTGTTTTACTTCATGCCCATATTTTCTATATTTGAAACTTCAAAGAGACAATCCGAACTGCTTAACATGATGAAATGTAATAGGAAACTAAATTTTATATTTTTTGAAAATTGTTTACTAGAGAGATGTGCATCTACATTACGTGATGCGTGAAGTAGATAAAAACAAGATTTTGTAGCTAAACTCTGCCTAGATAAAAACAGTCACCGTATGAATGTGGAATGGAGTTGCAAAAATGATCCAACTCAACAAGATTCTTACTTCGCAACATGATCTACCCCGAAATTTTTATTTCTACCATTTAAAAAAAATAAATAAACCAAATAACCACGGTTTTCTGAAAATTCTAAAACTAGCACGGCCGCAAAATGCCGGGGCGGACCCATATGAGGGGTACCGCAGAATGCCGGGGCGGACCCTCATATGGGTTCGCTATATGCCGGAGCGGACCCCTACAGGAGCCTATATAAGGGGCCGCTGGATTCATTTTTCATATCATTTCAAAGAAGTTTCAATCCCTTCGACCTCGGGTAAGTTTTCTTCTTCTTCTCTAGTTTTAATTTTTAGTGTAGAGTAGTAATTAGGTTTAGGTTTAGGGTTTAGGGTTAGGATTTAGGTTTAGGGTCTAGATTTAGCATTTAGAGTTGTAATTCGTCAAGACCTTACAGAGATTGGTACCAGGATCACGGCACGTACACCATATTTCTTGAGGGATACATCGCCGACAACCCGCATGAGCGGGTACCGAAGCCGAAGAATCGTAGAGGACGGATCCACGGTATTATCTCCACCGGCGCACCTCTCGCAACCACGGTATTTTTAATTTGAAGTTTCAAATTCAAAACTATTAATATTTACAATTGTACAACTTCTTCATAATTTTTTCAATTTTCAGGCATTATATCTTGTCAAGAGTTGCGTCATAGGGGCTACGATGGCCGTCACCAGGGGATGGAAGAGGCTCGGGAAGGTCATCCTCAAGCACAACGTACCTGCGATGTGCCAGTGTTGGTACAGGGCACGCCTCGACTCTCTACTGAGGTGCGCTGGCTTGGGCGGTGTTGATGCGGTCGATGACATATATGACGAGCCCGATGTCTATGTCCCCTACACTAGTGATGAGGACGTGTTTGCACCCGTCCATGATGCTGAGACGGTCGGTCAGGCATTCGACCGAGGTGCCGTGTTGATGCGCCGAGCCGCACATGAGGCCATCGGATCTCAGGCTAGAATGTCTACCGAGGTATAATTTAAATTAAAATACATAACTATGATTTTTTTCTTATTCAATACATTATCTAATTTGTAAGTTACTACAGGGTAGAGACGAGGAGGACCTGGGCTTCAGTATCTCCACTGAGTTGGCACAGAGGGAGATGGACTGTATTCCCCGGGTTACAGTCCCACTCAGACAGCACCTCCTGCCTATTAGCCAGGGTATGTTCAGACAGAGCCCATCCCGCAGTTCCCTGGCCAGTCCTCACAGCAGGTACCTCACCCTTCCCTCCACGATGACCCCATTGCCAGACAGGCATTTTTATTCATGCAGGCTGAGTCTGGACAGACCACAGTGTTTGGTCCTGGGGTCCAGCAGACATCCGAGATTGAGGAGGTTCGCCAGGAGCCGGTTCAGTCTACAGATGTCCAGGTAGACGACTCTGCATCCTCCGCAGATACTGACGAGATGCCACTCTGCAGGCGGGGTCGGGGGTTTAGAAAGAAGAAGGCGAGGACGGTGTTTAGTCCAGAGCCATAGATTTTCATTTGTTGTACTGTTAGTTGTTTTGTTAGATTCTTATTTGTAGTATTGGTAGATGTTTTGTCAGATACTTATTTATTTTGTTGATTAGTTTCTTGTTTGTTTGATTTTGTTGTTATTTATTTATTTTGTTGATTTCATTATCTCAGAGTACACAAAAGAATTTCAAAGAAACCACATATCTAAAATATCTAAAATATTCCAAATGAATATGGTACGACCAAAAATCAATTTAAACAACATTTGAAATTAAATAAATAACTCTTAACAAATTACAATTTCGTATTTTAAAATAAAAAATAAAGGGTCCGCTCCGGCATTTTGCGGTCTCCCTCATATGGGTCCGCTCCGGCATTCTACGGCCGTGCTAGTTTTGGAATTGTCAGAAAACCGTGGTTATTTGGTTTATTTATTTTTTTAAAATGGTATAAATAAAAATTTTGGATGATCTACCTTATGAGTGATGTATCTACATATAAAAACTTTGAACTTTAGAATTAATTTAGTATAAAGTAAAGCGGTTAAAATTAGAAGGTTTATAAATTAATTTTAATACATTCATTTTTGAACAATTTTTGACCACTTGACTCTATACAAAATTAATTTGAAAATTTAAAATTTTCACATGCAGACTCATCACTTGTAAGATAGATGGGTTTCAACGGTTCATATTCGTTATTTGAAGCCAATCCAATAAATTTTAGAGTTGAGTTCACAAAAAAACTTGATGAACGCAGGAACACCCTAGTTCTACTCATAATAACGTCTCTAGTTACCAATTGCTCATAGTTGTACACCCAAAATATATATACACATCGACTTTCTTGACAAACCAAAAAAGAAGCAAAAAGAAGAAGATGTGGTTGTTGTTCGCCTTTTTTACTCATTTGATAGCTCATGCAACTAGGGATGGCAATGGGCCGTGCCCACGGGTATTTTGCTAAGCCCATGCCTTACCTGCCTGTTACCATTCCTATGCCCGACCTGCCTGGCCCAATCTGATGGGCCTCAAAATCTATGCCCGGCCCATCCATGGGCTTTTCCCCCATGCCCACGCCTGCCTGTGCCTGCCTGCCCATGCCCATGGGCTGCCTTACCCAGCCTGGCCCGACCATGCCCAACCAAACCAACAACAATTTATACAATCAATACAAGCATAATTTAGCATAGCAAAACAGTAAAACAACAAAGAAATATAATTCAACATAACAAACAACATAGTTTTACATAATACATCAAACACAACAAAATAATTCATCACAAGTATAATCTAACACTAAGCTAAAAATAAAAATTTAACACAGTTACACAAATATTATTTAGCACAAACATTTTAGCACCTAAGCAGCAATCACTCTTCACCTAATACTTCTCTTGCTCCAACCTGCTACCTGCCTACCTGCACAATATAAATTGTAAGCTAGTAGTACCAATATCATGATATAGCCAATATAAATTGTAAGCTAACAATACAATAATCTGAAATTTTTATAAAAATGTATGTTCGGATATGAAAATGTATAGTACCATAATCTTTTAGTGTATGTTTCATAAATCTTTTGGTCTCTGAATTTGAAGTGGTAAGAGGTGGACAAAAAAAAAACATTTATTGGGGATAGACATACAGAAAAATACATTTGCTGAAATTCGCAACACAGCTTAATTTGTTACATCTCCCATATCATGACCTAGGCTTGCATCAGTACTTGACAGTGAAATTAACATGCTCTAGATCGAGTCTTCAATTAATCTATAACTTGAGATATGCTAATTCTACAAAATGCTAGTTATATGGATGAAACAAACTTGATAGCTTTGTTACTTAATTATTTTAAAATTGTACAAAATGCTAATTACTTTACAGTTTTACAAATTATCAGAACTGTTCAGTTTTAGTAGTTCATAAAAAAAAGAGTTACTTCAACATCATTAGTAATTTCTGTTTAACTTCATCCATGATAAGTTAAGAACTAAACAAGGTTCAGCCATGATATGTTAACAAGGTTCAATGTATTTCAGTTTTAGTAAACAAGGTTCAGCCATGATAAATTTGTATATGCTAGTTTAATTTCATAAAAACAAGAGTTAAAATCTATACTTACACAAATAGTATTTAGCACTTAAGCAACAACCACTCTTCGCCTAAACTTCTCCTGCTCCAAACCTGCTACCTGCACATATAAAATGTAAGCTTGCCTAAGTATACAATATAAACATAAAATTGCCAAACTGCTCTCTTGTGAGTTTTGCTAAAAGTACCAATATATACAAGAGAAGTACACAAACAGTTACACCAAATAAATTTGTAGTCAAACCTGTCAAAAGTCCGACAAAACCTCAAAAAGATTACTCTAATTAAATTCCCCAATTGTTTAATCAGCCCCAATCCCACTTTAATCAAGCCCCACGCACATGCAATATTCGAATAAAATACTAATCATGTCAACCTCTAAACAATTCCTTGCCAAATTAAAGCAGAAAACCAACCAAAATTAAAAATTTTAAAGCGAAATCGGAGATTAAGGAACTCACCTCGGTGTCCAGAGAAGCACCAATTAGCTTTTGAGCATACGCAATCACTTTCCGACGCTTAGTGTGTCAGACTCCTCGGTGGGTTACACCAGGTCGGACCGTCAGAGAGAGAGGAGAGAAGCGGAGAGAGGGCTCGGCGCCGGCTACAACTCAGCTGGGTGCTGTCGTGCTGAAGCGGAGAGAGGGCATCGCAGCTGGGTCTATTTGCTGACTGCTGAAGCTTGAAGAGATGAGAGCGAGAGAGAGACAGGATCGAAAGAGAGACAGGAGTGAAAGAGAAAGAGAGACAGGAGCGTTAGCGAAAGAGAAAGAGAGACTCAAAACTGGGAGTCTGGGAGCGGGCGGCTGCAACTCAAGTGAAACCCTAAAACTCAAAATCGTTTTTCAAAATCCTGTCTGTATTAAAATATATGCCCAACGGGCTGCCTGTGGGCTTCGACTTAAGCTCAGGCCTGCCTTGGCCCGTTCTTAGGCCCGGCCTTACCTGGCCTGTTATAGTGCTGGGCCGACCGGGTAAAGGGCTGGGCCAGGCAGGCATAGCCGGGCCGACGGGCCGATGGGCTTTTCTGCCATCCCTACTCTCTTGTGAGTTTTGCTAAAAGTACCAATATATACAAGAGAAGTACACAACTCCTGCGAGTCGTGATCAAGCTAATAAAATTTATAACCCGGTTTGCTATTGAGTCAGATTACAAGCGCATAATCCTATCGAGTAGTATAAACGAGTGTCGATCTGCAGGGAATAAGATTTAAGGTCTTGAGCGATTAAATCACAATATTTCAAAAAGCTAGACAAAATCTGAAATTAAAGAGTTATTGGTTTTTTATCAATGTATTTGGTGAAAATTAAAAGTAAGTAAAATAAAGATAGAGATGTGAATATCTAGAATTTTGGCTCACCGTTGTTACTTCAATACGCTTTGATTCTTATCTTATTTGATGTTAGTTTTCAATTGTTGTATGAGGGTTTCTAATTCAATTTAGTGATTACCGCTTTCGCTTAGCAACCACCCTACCAATCAAGAGATCCCGTTAAGGCTTGTCTAGATTGGTGCAAGGAGATCTATGATTAACCCAAAAGAATTAATACTTCACTTATTGGGTACGTTGCCCTACTACCTTGGTTATATTGGTTGTCCTCATGGTAAGGCACGACAATGCGACATTCGTCTGTGAATGTCGAGACTCCCATGTGTACTTTTGTTGATCAAATTAGTAATATATCTGGTTAAGGTCTCCACCACTAATCTAGTATTTATATTCCCCCTTATCCCAATTCGAGTAGCCCAATGATGACTAACTTCCATGTGTGGCCATCACATGACGGTCTAGACTAATAAACAAAATCAAGTAAGATAGAACATAAATCACAAAAGCAATCGAACAACAAAAGACTAAACAATGATAAAATAAAAGTATATATTAAAGCATCATGAGTAACAAGATTTACTACCAACCCTAAGAATCTAAACTTAGCCGCTGAACGACATGTTTACAAAGATATAAGAGAAATATACTGTTGTATCCTAAAAAGTTGCTATTTAATTCAATATGAAAAATTAGCAATTTTGAGATATGCCAAATTCATGTGTAGGCTCTCGAAGACCAATTGGGTAAAACTCGGGAGGGTCTGCTGATGTAATTAACGAGGTGTTCAGTATAACTCGGGAGGGTCTGCTGATGTAATTAACGGCGAGAGCTTGTGCCCGTCAGGAGTTAAACGTTCCCATAATCAATAAACTCTCTCGATGGACCGATCATGAACAGTAAGTCCATCGAGGGTGAACCCAAAGGAAAGAAGAGAGATCAAATGTCTCAAGTTCGATGCCTCCCTATGACCAACAAAAGATAACACTGAACCCTGGAACATTTCACACACCCGCACTCCAGAGTGTAACTTTCTGCGCCCTACATATACAACCATACACGAAGTACCCTCCTACTTAATCTCTACACACTCCTCTCTTCCTACTTAAGAAAATATAAAATCAAAAGATACAAAGATGTGTTTCTGTTCAGTCCAGAAGGCTTATATAGGAGTGAAAGGGCGCCTGGAGATAAGTGGAGTCCAAGTTATCTGATCTGGATACAGTTGTCAAAGAATTCACCAAATGACGCCTTGGGTACGGTCCGTATTGGCTAATACGGACCGTACTCCCACTGTGTCGCTGTAGGAGTTAATGCGTATTTGGACGTCTTTGGTCCGTATTGGGGCTCTGGTCTGTATTGGCTAATTACGGTTCGTACCAGAGCCTTAATCGGTGAGCTGCGCTTTTTCGATCGACCCGATTCTTGCTCCAAATGATGTAAAATAGCCTCAAAACATAGTTCCTGCACTAAAACATAAAATAGGGCAACAATTACCTTTTTCACATAACAGTTAAACATAAAGGTGAGAAAATAAGACAAAACCTAAGCTAAAACCCTACGTAATTCACTATCAAAATGAGCTTGATCAAATAGAGTCGGTAAATTGTACAAGTTTCTTGAACCGTGTATGTTTTTTCATAATTTTCATGATTTTTTTGCCAAAACACATCATACACGGTTTTAAAGTAAAATCGTGTATGCAAACCCTTATCCTACATGATTTTTTTAATTAAAAACCGTGTACAATTCATTTTTTTAATATATCCAATGAAATACTAGATCTGAATTCAAATTAAATCCTAAATTTGAATACCAAAAACACTAAATTAAGTTTAAAAAAACTATGAATTTAAACACAACACATACCAAAAATAATACATTTACCAATATAAACGACATTTACAATTACATCACATATTATTAGCTACATAAATAACATTCTAACTAAAAAATGAAAATACAACAAAAAAAAACTATAGATATGAGTTAGGAGACTTTATATATTCCATAAACAATGCCTAAGAAAAAATTTAGTAAAGGAGGACAAAATTAAAAATTAAAAAGAAAAAATTTATTCAAAAACTTCAACTCAAGTTTTAAGACCCTTCCTTTAATTATTTATTTTTTTTGCAAGTTTGACTTCATGGACTTCCTTTTTGCAAGTGGCTTCTTTAAGAGATGCTTTGGAGAAATACATGTACGGGAAGATATACTTTAGAAATGAGAGAAATAACATAGAAAAAATAGAGAGAGGTGCATTATAACATGAAGGCACGAATCGATAACGTGGAAAAGTTTGTATTTCTTTCATCACACACTAATCATACAGTAAAACCGTGTATAATTGTTGGAGCATTGATCTGAAAATTTGCTCCAACATTCATACACTGTTTCTTATAAAATAAACTGGGTACAGTTGTGTCAAATTATACATTATTCTTTATTAAAAAAAACTATGTATGAATGTGGGAGCACATTTATAGACCATTTTTTTTAATAAAAAACCGTGTATGAATATTGGAGCAGATTTATACACAGTTTTATTTTATTAAAAATCTTGTGTGAATGTTGGAGCAAATTTTCAAAATAGTGTTTTTGTTGTTATGTACACGGATTTAATGGAAATGTTGAGAAAATGTGTATAACGTGTATAACGTGCGGTGTATTCTTAGTGTTTTTGTAGTAGTGTTTGCAGTTTGGAAATCCATACAAGATAAAACCACTTTGTTATTTTCTTTGGAATTAATTAGAAAATTCTCATAATAATGAAGTTGGGTGGATCTTTATACCATCCGAAAAACCAAAAGAAGAGAAAAAAAAAAGGACAAATTCAAAGAAATTTCTCTCCAGTCTCATTAATTATCGTCAGTGTCATACTATTAACTAAGATAGTGAGATTAAATTTGGTGGGATCTAGATTAATGTTTTCTTTAGACCATAGAAAATTACTGTGCTCGAATATAAGTCAGTGTCTGATTTTGATTATTTTGATTATTTTGCATGGTGCTTCTTCAGTCTTCAAGCATGCATTTGACTGCGTTATGGATATAAAAGCAACAACAAAAGGTTAGTAAAAATGATGCACATTTACAAATAATTTATCTTTTAAAAAAATTAGATGTATCTTCTTTTTTTTAATTAATTTTTAAATGCGATACACCTCATCGAACATGCAAGTAGAGCAATTGGGCCTCGGCTGCTGTGGCACCATCAACTTGTTTGATATTTTATTGTGTTAGATTTGACATGTTATCTAGTTTTATCTCGATCTCGATCCACTAGCGCTGATCACTATTATATATATGTTTAACTTAAACCATGCAATGATTGACGATTCCACTAATAAATGACATAAACTTTTTTGTTAAACCTTGACAACGGCTGTCAAGTTGACTTTTAAGATAAACTTAAATAGTAATTCCAACCTTCTTTTACTGGCCGGCTAAATCTTTATTGGTTTGATTAATTTACATATAGTTTCAAGCAACAGTAACAGCATACTTTCTGGGACCAAAACCAAAAGGTGATTCAATATTAAGAAACTATCTGTTTTATAACTTGCGAGATTCTGGTAATTAGTGAAGTATTTGGCTCTTCTTGTCGGATGCATTAATGCATGTACTCGATCATAGAACAAAATATATTGAAAAAACATAAACATGCTCCTTTGACCCTTGAGGTACTCGGTCTATATTAGATTATCCTCTCCGGCATCGTACTTTGGTTTCATTTCTCCTATACCCTTTGACTCTTCATTAATTATTTTGTTCTTCTACTTTTCATGTTTCGTATTTCGTATTCCCCCCCTCAACTATTGCTGCTATTTCTTATTTGTCCATCAAATTAAAATTAGGATATATATTAACTATATATGATTATCTATTACAAAATTAATGCTTTACCTTTAATTAAGAAAAGAAAAACCAAAAACTTCTCTCTTTATTGCTAGTCTTTTATAGTATCTATTCTATAAGTAGGATTTAAATGTCTCTTTCATATCTCAACCATAGTTCATATCTTTATTTTTATTTTGAAAGTCTAAATATCAATTGGAACATCTCAACACGATGTTTATATTTTAATGTACTTATATTTTTGAAAATTTTACCTTCCAACTTTTTATATAATAATAAATCCACTATCTGTGCATACTTGCTTGAATGACGCCAAATTGTTATATTTTTTTTCTATTGCTGATTTCAGCCGTATGATGTCTAACTTGAATAAATCTCCTTTACTATTTGAAATGGAGAGCTCCATTTGAATCCCGTCCAACGGTTTGGTTTTTTGTCTAACTTTGACCTTGCAAGTTGAGAAGGGAGAAGAGCTCGGGATATATTTGTCCTTTCGTTAATCAAAGATGAATTATGACTGCTCATATGTCCATTCAAAACTAATTACTGTACTTCTTTCTCGAATTAAAATTTATCATATTTTTTATACCGTGATTAAATGAAGAATAGTATGGAAGGGGTGTTAGAAACCAAATGTAAAGTATATTATTTATCTACTAGTTAAAAATGAGGGTAAATTTAGTAATTTTAGTCGTCATCATGAGAATAATGATATATTAAATAAATTTTAATTATGTATATTCTAATTAAATGAAGAAAGAGAAAATATAAAAGGCTTTTAAGTTTTAAAGGGAAACAAATATTTTTTTATTGTGAGGATTCAATGATAATGAATTAATTTGATAATCTTGACAACCTTAAAAAATAATTCATATTTTTTAAATCTGACGAATAAATGCAATCTATACTCTATATAGTATATAGGTTATATATGAAAAAAGATAAAATTTAATGCAAGTTTTATGTTCATAAAATGATACTTCAAATTTTTCTTAATATGATTAAGAAAATATAATTAAAATTATTAAGAAGTAATTCCACCCAAATAAAAAATATAGTGCATCTATTGGAATCCTTAAAAGTCTGCATTAACGTACCGTTTGAGTTAATTTCCAAATCATGCGATCAAAATTCAAATCAATTCAGTCTACGTCTATACCACACGGCCCCTTCAATATGAGTGGGGATTTGAATCAGACGGTCCAGATCTTAACTCAAAATTTGAGTTAACTCAGGGGATTTGAATTCATCTTTGCAGGGGATTCGTTTTGAGATTCGTGTCAGGTTAGATGACAGTCCGGATTCATTAAGAAAAGTAGTGCAAAGAAATAAAAAACAGATGAAGAGGAAGTGAGAAGGCCAGGGAGCAGAGTCCAGACCAACATCGACCAATTCTCTTCCATGGCGATCGCACAAAGCTTAGCATTCCATCCCTCCTCCAAAACCCTAACCCTGTATCGAACACCGTTTCTCTCTCCCTCCAACCCTCTCGTCTCTCTCCGTCACTCCTTGCGTATCTCCGGTGTCTCGGCACCTACTTTCTCCGGCACACGGCCGCTGCGGTGCACGGTGGACGCTTTCGATCCAACCATACCTCTAGAGGAAGGGTTGACGCCTCCTGGTTCATGGTACACCCAGCCTAGCTTCCTTTCCCTCGAGCTCGAGCGCGTTTTTTTCCGAGGATGGCAGGCTGTTGGTGAGTTTCTGACATCATATATGGTACCTTTTTGAAGCATTCTTTGTTTGTGAGAACTTGGCGTTGGAAACGAGTTCTATATTTGTAACCTTCTTGCGTATGCAAACGATTTAGGTTTTATGAATATCGGCGTCCGTACATTGTTCATATGTACAAGAAAAATTGCGCAAGTATGGGACTTGAACTGTTTGTTACTATCGCTGTTAATCGAAATCATCATTCCCATTATGATTTACAATCAAATATACAACCAAATGTTGTTTTGTGCAATCCCTTCTTCCCATAGTGATAGTGGCATTCATCAGCTTATAATTTATTAATACATTATGCAATTCAAAACTTATAATATATAGGAACCAAAAACCATTACAGTTTAATTTTGGTAGTGGCAATCACAATATCTTCTGTCTCATAAAATCATCGTTCATTTATTTCTCGATTGCAGGTTACATCGAGCAAATTAGAAATCCACACGATTTCTTCACTGGAAGGTACCCCCCAACCTACATCCTATAAAGTTCAATCTAGTATTGCAAAAGCTCTAATGGAAACAATCTAATAAAAATGTAGATGAAAAAAATAACAGATTAGGAAATGTAGAGTATGTGGTGTGTCGAGATACAGATGGAGGCCTCCAATGTTTTCACAATGTCTGCCAGCACCATGCCTCTCTCCTTGCATTTGGCTCTGGCCAAAAGACTTGCCTTGAATGCCCCTATCATGTGTGTTCTCTACTTCAAATTTTTTGCATTTACTGATGCCTTTAGAGATTGATAGGTTTTTCCTGTTGATTTTTTACATACATGTAAAGCATTTGTACAAGTAATTGCTGAATTGCATTACTAGAAAATTAGATAGAAGATCATATAAATAGTTGAGTACTCATTGTAGTTGTTATACTTTAATTAAAAATTTTGGTAAACGAATAATCTTTTTGTTTGATTATGACATGTTTTCTTGTATTACATCTCCTTGATATACATATGTTATCATTTTTGCCCAGGGATGGACATATGGGTTAGATGGAAAGCTACTGAAAGCTACTCGTATAGCAGGCATAAAAAAATTTAACATCAACGTAAGCTCCTTTTTTAGATTCCATGCTCGGTATACTTTCTTTTGTTAGGAACAAAATCCTATTAAATTAGGGATCATTTCTTGTCATGTTTGGTGGAGAACAGGAGTTTGGTCTGAAACCTATAGAAGTAGCAACATGGGGTCCATTTGTGCTGATCCGACTGGACAATGATGCAATATCCTGTGATGGAAGGGATGAAGAGAGAGTAGGAGATGAGTGGCTAGGAAGTGCTTCACATTTATTGAGTAGTAATGGCATCTATACATCTTTGACACATGTTTGCAGGAGAGACTACACTATCAACTGCAACTGGAAGGTTCAATTTATTTCAGGAGAGTAGACTTCTGTTTACTGTACTACTCAGGTACAGTACTGGTATTTTATCGAACCAGTACAGTATTTTCCTTGCTTGATTTTATTCCTCCTTTTCCTCTCTTTCATCGTTTTTTTTGTGAGTGTGTGCTTAAACGTAAAGATTTGGCCTAATGCTATGAATAATCTTGACCAGTCAAGTGCAGCTGGCCCTAAACTGGTCAGTAGCTATACACCTTGACTTTATAAATTAAAAGGAAAAGCTAATTAAAGAAAAACTTTCAGTTGATGAAAATGGGGCAGTGTTAACTGTTGTATTTTGTTAGTTGTTGAATCAATTACCTGTATATTGGTTAGTTTTGAATCAATGTCCACTTATTTTTTTCAACTACAGGTGTTCTGTGACAATTATCTAGATGGAGGATATCATGTGCCGTATGCTCATGGGGGTCTTGCATCTGGCCTTGATCTCAGCTCTTATGAAACCATTGTATGCAGTTCTTATTATGACGAAAGTTTATATTTCACACTGCCACTTTAGTTATTATGTGAAAATAAAGTTGGGTAACAAATGATGGCTATTTGGATTACATAGACATATGAGAAGGTGAGTGTACAAAGATGTGGGGGAACCACGTCAGCAGAGGACGGTTTCGATAGAGTGGGATCCAAAGCACTATATGCATTTGTTTACCCAAACTTTATGATCAACAGGTTTGTATGGTACTATATTTACAGATTTTTTCAAGTTCAAAATTTGAAACCAAATTACATTTTTTTAGTAAGATTTTTTGCTGAACTTTTATTGTTTAGGTATGGTCCATGGATGGACACTAACCTGGTCATCCCTTTGGACTCGAGAAAGTGCCAAGTCATATTTGATTACTTCTTAGATCCTGCACAAGTGGTGAGCTACCACAAACCACCTTATATATTGTAATTGGGATTTGCTTATGTCTATAATGGGGATTGTTGATAAGTTCAATACACCTTTTAATTGGGATTTGATTACCATCTGTTACCAAAACCAGTTTTCCTGCTGGTCGGCAATGTCTTTCTCACTTTTGTTTTATTATTATTTCATTTATTTCAGTGAGGATATATTAGTTTAGGATAAGTTGAGGCTCATTGGGTTAAATTTAGGACAAATTGAGCATCATTATGTAGAAATGAGGTTGTGTTGAGGCCTAATTGGGTAAAATTAGGACTCTGATGCCATGACATGCTGTTGAGATTTGTATTAATTGTAGGGGTCTATTGGGAAATAGACATAATAGAGAAGTCTAGGGACTTGTTTGTTAGAATGTAAGAGGCTATATAAGCCCAAGCTCATTAATCAATAAACAAGTTTTAAATCATTTAGTTCCTTTTCATGCCAATCACCGTACTGACCAGATGCAGAGTAGAGAGTACTTGCCTGCCAAACTTGAGCTTGGCAGCAATTTCTCAGAAATTCGCTACATTTTGAATCTGTTAATTTGCAAATAATGCAATTATCATGGATTTGTGTACTTCATTAAATTTTATATTTGCTGTATACAAAATTTCTTAGGGGGATGAATCTTTCATCTTAAGAAGCTTAGAAGAGAGCGAGAGAGTGCAGGTGCAGTGTTTACTTGAAATTTCTCCAAAATTTTCTGATTTGTTTTGATGTATAAATGTTGCAGTTATTATATGTTTATTGGGTACCAGGTGGAGGACATAGAACTGTGTGAAGGTGTGCAGAGAGGACTCGAATCACCAGCTTACCATTGTGGGAGATATGCGCCATCCGTTGAGAAGGCCATGCACCACTTCCATTGCCTCCTCCATAGCAGTCTCACCATCCCATGAGCAAAATTGAAAACTGTTGTCAATTGTACATGTCAAATAAGCTTCTTCCAACCAACAAATTTGAAAAAATGGTGATCAGTAAATAACATTGAAGTGGTGCTTTGTACTTATTTTTTAACTACTTTGTTATTTATGACAAGAAAGTGTTGCATAACAAAACGTTGACGATGGTATCTTCCCCTTTGATCTTAACCGGGCCTCGTATGGTATCTGATAAAGTATCACGCTTTATATTTGTTTGATGATACGATCTGAGGATAAGCTTCAGCTTTAAATCCCCCGTTTCACTGATAATCGCATTTAAATGAAGTTTGATTAGCATGTTTGTTGTCATTTCTTTTTTCCGGATATCTTAGGGAACTAGTTACACCAATAACTGCCAAATGCGTAAGAATAACTAGGCTTCGGAAAAACATAACTATGTTAGCAACCTACCAAAGCATATAATCATTAGAACAAATCAAAATTTAAATAGCAAAAATCTTAATGCAGAAGAACATGTAAAAGTAATCACAAACAGGGTTACGCCACTACAGTAATATTTAAAAATCCAGACGGTCTATCCACCTTTAAGTGGTATTACCAGCCAATCCGGGGGATCGTTCTACCCCCCACAAACTCTACCTTCACTGAAACTTGTTAATACAAACAACTATAAGTCTATCCATGCATCCATCTCAGCACAAGCACGGATTTATCAGTCGTTTCAAACTTTGGGAGGGTCTTGCAGATGGCCCTGCACTATGCTGTGGGGGAGGTTGCATCTGGTAGCTGATGGGTGGCGGGGGTTGCCTATACTGAGACCATAGTACTGAGGTGGGTATGGCATAGGAGGTTGTGCTGGCGGTCCCATGTGCCATAGAATGGCAGAGGTGGCGGTGCAATGGTACTAGGCGGAGGATACTTGTCCTCCCTGATAATATTGGTGTGGCTGAGGTGGGTAATACTGTGGAGCAAGCTGACTCGGCCCACCTTTACTGCTCTCCCCTGCTTCCGGAGACGTACAACTGCCCCCATCCTCTGTGGGTCCATCGATGGGTAGTGTACCCGCTCCGGTATGTTGAAGTAATTATAACTCTGTTGTGGTGGTGCTGGTGCTGGTGCTGGTCGCTGCTTTGCTGTTGTGAAATAACAGCACGAGGAAGCAGTCCACCGTGCATGACTACTCCAGGCTGGCCTTCTTCAGGTTTAGGCTGAACTTGCTGGGGCCTGCCCCACATAAGCTTGAGGCGGACCCCCTTGATAACCAGCTTGTTAGCAAGTTCTTCAGCAGCCTTCTCGGCTGCCTCACGTGTGGTATAGGTGACGAAGGCACAGGCCCGCTGCACAACCATGCGCACCGACTCGATCTCCCCATGCACGTAAAACTGGTCTCGCAGATCCTGCTCTGAGATGCGAGCATCAAGGCCACCAACATAGAGGGTCCGTATGCTCTCATCGTCGGGTGGCTGAAGGGATGGCATCTCTCCAGCCTTGCCAAGTAACTTTAGTGCCACTGGATCATTTACACTGCACAAATGAAATAGTAGTTATGAACAACATGAAAAACTAGTCCTAACTATGCATGCAAAACGTGTCTTTATCCATTTCTATAGGATAGATGCATTGAAAAGTTGCCTTTATCCCTAGCTCAAACCTTCATTTTCTAATGAA
>JAJGRW010000094.1:0-135707 GCA_025461045.1 Carex parvula | reverse complement strand
GAATTGTGTGCTATCTGTGTAGCTTCATGTTTGTATATACAATTTGATTACACATCATTGTTATCATTATTTAACATTGTATAGGTATGATTTGTGCAAACAAGATGCGTTAACAAACTAAATGCAAATGGATTCATGTAGACATTGAAAAAAAATGATATATTATCCTGCCACATTAAAAAAAAATTTAGCCATTATACATCAATTGCTACATTAAAATATGTTTAGGAAATGGAAAAAACATACATACATACATGGATTTATATCCTGCCACAATAACATTAAAAAACTGAGATTGCATTACAGTCAAATTGACCCAAGAGTGCCTCGTACTTCCATGTTACTAGTGTACATGTAGCTACAACACTAAACCACATTGATACATCATACATCATTAAGTCCTTTTAAAGGTACATACAATTAAATTCATACAGTAAACTACACTTCCAAACAGTCCGATATCAGCTGTCATCAGGGGAGAGAACGAGACTGGAGAATAAATGTTGGAGAATATATAATATCATCAAAACCTATTTCTATCTTTGTTGATCCACCAAAACCATCATTAAAAAGAGCACATGGTGGTTTCATCCAGCTCCCCAGCCTAACAAGGTCGATTGCTACAATAATATATCACAGTCTTAGCTCTGTTATTCCACTTACAAACAGTAAATTACAGATCCAGCAATATACAAAATGACAATCGAATCCTTTACCAGTAACTCTAAAAAAACAATCTTATCTCAAGGCTTAATTTGACTTTAAGACAGCCTGAAACACTCGAAAAAGATAATTTCTTATTTGAAAGATTTATCGAATGAAAGATATTCGAAAAAGATTTCACATATTTTCTTATAATTTAAGCAACAAAATATTTTTCTGCTAATTAGTAGAAACACAATTTGCAAGATGATATAATATTCAAAAATATGTATTTTCTTTCAAATAAAATTGTTAGATTGATCAAAAGAGCATTCAAAAAAGATTTAGGTCCGATGCATCTAACTATACTGAATCACACTGGTACAATATCAAACCTGAGGTCGAACAGCAGGTGCTTGTGGCTGAGCATCTGCTATAGCAGCTAGGTACAAAAGATTCTTTTGGAGTTGGGCTTGATACCTATAACAAAATTCAAAATCATTTAAGTGCAAAATTATGTATCATATGATTTACAAGAAGTATTGAGTGCATAGCTGAGGTTTCATTTGTCAACCAACATTCTTGCTTGTGAATCAGGAACTGATATTTCAGTAATATTTGCAACAAAAGAGAAAAACAACCAAAAATTTGGCAAAAGCATGTGCATGCAAGATATTAAAAGTAAGGAATACCTAATTTCTACAACAGGCACCCTAAAATTTCAAAAATTGCAAAGAGGAACCAGAAAAATAGCTTACTGTGCACATTCTGATAGCTTTCCCAGATTTTGATTCTCCAAAATCGCCAAAATAAGTTGCTTATTTTCATCCAAATACTGAATAAAGGAAATGCAAAACAGTATTAGTCTTGGAAAAAACAAAGATTTAATATACATAAAAAATAAACAGGTTAGATTTTTCACCTGAATATAATAGTAGTAATAGTACTTGGTTCCCTTACTGTACCTAACCCCAAATACTAATAATTATCTCAAATTGATTCAACCATGTGGCCATTAATCTGCTTAGATCATTAAAACAGAACAAAACTCTCCTTCTTCAAAATCGCAAGAACAGGTATAATAAACCCTAAGAATATATTACAAAAACAATAGAAAGGCGAAACCTTTTGAATCTGCTCGGTGGTGATATTCGCCGGAGCTACCCAGGCGATTAGGGAGGAGGTAGGGAGCTGACCCAGGCGATTAGGCGGTGATTTGGGAGGAGGAATCGCCTGGACTCGTTGATCAGAGGAGGAGGCGGCGATTAGTCGCCTGGACTCGCGTGTTGTTCTGAAGAGGAGGAGGTTGAAGAGGAGGAGGTTCGCCTGGTTCGCGATTTGGTTGGACTGAAGAGAACCGCCTGATTTGTGTATTAAGGGTAAAATTGGTAATATAAAAATACGTATACCAAATCAGTATTTTTTAATTAATTTTTCATAAAAACAGTATAAGAATACACTATTAATGGCAATTTCACAATTATTGAAGTTTTGTAATGGCATTCTCACAATTTTGAACTTTATAGTGGCATTCTCACAATATCAAGGTTTTGTAGTGGCATTCTCACAATTTTCCCTAAAATATAATGCTATGCACAAGAATGCTTTCATTTAACTAAGTAGAAATTTTAATTTATTATAATAAATGATTTTATTTTACTATTTTCATAAATTTTATTACATGTTAATTATTAGACTTCATATTATTAGAATTGATAAATAAACTACTAATAATTATTAATCAGAATATTAGTATTAATAATAAGTATCAAAAAGAAAAAAAAAATACTGTTTTCATGAATATCTTTATACAATTAGAATTTTTCATAACTATTTTCATAGTACAACTGAAAATTCATTTTAGCACATTTCGATGACCATTTTGGGACATACTAAAAAATATGGGTTCTTTTAAATTAATTTGTAAGTATTCATTTTGAAAAATCTTATTCCGCACAATTTTGTGACAAACAAACATTTTTAGAGAGTGAATGGTTTTATGGGGAAGAAGAGGAATCCAGCTGGTAACTTTTTTACTAATAACTATGAATTGATGTTAAATGTTATAAAGGTAACTGAATAAAGTTTTTTTTTTAATATCGATTGCTTAATCGTTTAACTAGATTATACAGATTTAAGGGGAGGAGGCATATAAATGAATGAGTATTAATTGAACCTTAATTTTTTTGTATTTATATATAATTTTCTATATAATTTAGAGTAAAATGTCATTGTACTGTAAAATTAATCTTCATTCTCAGCATGAAAATTTTATATAATTAATCTTCATTTATATTTAACATCTATAGTTTGAAAGTTTGGCTATGACCCTCTACGGATTAATAAGCAAAAGCTAAGCAATACACGAGAGATCCTTTCCAAAACAATTTGTAAGATAGACAATGTAAGTGACTCGTTTTTAGAATCTCTCTAGCTTGTTTGTGCAAAACACGAAACCGATTCGTGTGCTCAACTACTTCATAAACCAAAAAGGCAAAAACACAAGAATCGGATCGTAACAGATGACTTACCGAAGGAAGATAATTTTTTTGTCTATAGAAAATATTAAAAAAAGTTGTGAGAGAAACAAAAAGAGTACCAATAATTTTTCATGTAGAAATTGTTCCAATCCAAATGTTCAAATAAGTAGAATTTCTACCTATCAAAATCCATTTTTTTTTAGTTTCCTATATTAAAATATTTTTAGGAAAATAGATAAAGTATTGTAAAATTTAGATGTACTAGAAGAACTCCATCTACTTTTCTAAAAACTTTTTCATATTTTAGTAGAGAAAATTAAATAATAAAAAAAGAACAGCTTTTGAATTGGTAGGAATTCTACTGATCTAAACTAATCTAAATTTTGAATCGATAAAGTTTCTCCTGATCTTTTTACTGATAAAAATCTACTAGTACTCTTTGTGTTTCTCTCTTTTCTTTTTTAATAATTTTTATAGACAAACAATTCTCCCAAGGGAAGATGAGTCCGTGTCCCCTAGGTACCTGAGGTGCAATTGAAAAAAATTGACGGTCCAGATTAATCCCAGTCAGACTAAATTCAATCTGGTGCATATTGAGATGGTAGGGAGTCTGCTTTGAGATTCGTGTCAAGTTAAATGAACAGTCCGAATTTACCACTTGTACCTCAGGCACCTGAGCTGATACGGATTCAAGGAAAATAGAATAAAGTGGTTTTGTACGGAGATAATATTTTAGTCAAATCATATATATCTTCATCAACTTATATTTATATATAAAAAAAACTGGAGCTTAGTATCAAGTCCTACGGAAATAAATCTGCTGCTATTCCTTAGAATACCTGTTATTTCGAGCTCAACCGTTCAAATTTTTTATGTACCAATCTGTTATTCCGATTTTAATAAAATAAGTTTTTCATGCATGAATTTTAACAAAAATTAACGCTTGAGATCGCAATAACTGGGTCCTGTTATTCTAATAACAGAAGATTTATTTAGGTCCTATACCAATTTATTTTGATATACATATCAAGGCATACTTGCCGTCTTTGGTAAAGTTTACTTGGGAAAATAACTTGCATCGTTACCTTCTGAAACATCTTCAAGGATAAAAAAATAGATTCTTCAACTCTGAAGCTTCCATGGCGTTAGACTTTTTTTTTTTTGTAATTCTTAGGTGTTTTATCTCACGGGAGATCAGAGGCGAATTTAGAATTTTCGTCAGAAGAGACAAAATAATAGTGAATCAAATTTAAATAGTTAATTGAGTTTAAGCCTATTAGCTAATTGATTAGCTAATTGAGTACTAGATAAAAAACAATACTCTAACATGGAAATTGCTAATATGCTATGCATAGCATAAAGGGCCTCCGTGCTACAGCTCAATATTTGAAGTTTCAAAATTCTAACGGTCGATCTGAACCGTTCAATATGATCTCCATATGAATATGTACTTGCAAACCAAATTTTACATTTTTAGAATTTTTATTTTTATTTTTTTAGATAGGTAGAAAATCACTTGATCTGAAAATTATATACCATTCAGATCAAGTGTTTTTCTACCTATCTATAAAAAAATTCTAAAAAATGTAAAATTTGATTTGCAAGTACATATTCATATGGAGATCATGTTGAACGGTTCGGATGACCGTTAGGATTTCGAAAACTCAAATATTGAGCCGTAGCATGGAAGCCTTCTATGCTATGCATAGCACCGTAGCCAACTCCCTCTAACATATAATTTTCAATACTTTGACTTATAATTTTTAATGCCGTAACATCTAATTCCAATTACCAACTAGAATTCAACAAATTTACTCTAAATTTAACTCAAATTACAAATTATAATTTCATAGGAAAACAAATAAAGTTTGAGAAAAAGAGAAACAAGTAGATGAGATCTATAAATCTCCATAAAATGAGTGAATCAGATCCATTCATACGTGATAAGTTAGACTTATGCCTCAGAGCAAAATCGATCAGGCTCTTATACGTAAATGAGATCCGAAAATGAGATAAGTTAGACTCTTGTCTTCTTTCTACAAAAGAGAAAACAGAAAAAGATGGTGAATAACATGGGATAATTTATACGTGATAACGTGAATCATAAAAAAAAAAAATCAAACAATTTTAATCAAATAAAAATGAGTGAATCAGATGAAATATGCTTAGAAAATTAAATATAATCTGAACCGTTAAATTTTGATCGATCCGATTCAAGGTTGAAAACTGGAGAAACCTCTGACAGCACCTTCGTAGGTCGGTTGCAAGCCGTACAAGATAGACCAGCTGGTCCAACCGGTTCATCCCGAAATCTCCTAATCGACGCCGAGTCACTTTTCACATCTCTTTGTCGCTCTCCCTCGCGCGAGCTTGTCTTCTCTGTTGGAAACTAGGAATGGCGCATAGGTTATTGAGACACGCGCAGGCGGATGGATGGGAGAGATCGGACTTTCCCATTATTTGCGAATCATGCCTCGGCGACAACCCTTACGTTCGAATGGTTTGTTCTAAAACCCTAACCCTAGATCCTTTTTTCTCTCCTTTTTCTGTCGATAGTCATCAACTGTATTTTTTCTCCGTTTAGATGTAGTATGAATAGATAAATTATATTTTATCCTTGATTTCCCGTCTCTGGAGTATCAGTTTTGTCGATTTTAGACCTCGAATTAACCCAGTATCAATTTTTCTTTCAGCTACAAGCTTGCCTAAATGAGCGATTTCTAATATAGGTAGGGTAGCATAATTATGTTTCTCGTAAGGTCCTTTCTGTTGGATTAAATTGTAGCATAATTTGTATTTCAGGAGTCTGAACCGTTCTGATTTTGCATCCTGCTTGCTTGGGCTCTTTGATTTGACCTAATAATATGTTAGGACTAGACATAGATGCATGCATAGTTTGATTTACTGAAGCAAACATGTATCTGTAATTAATTAGATATAGAAATTATCCTTTTCTACATGGAAATATGTTGAAAAATATAAAGCATCCATGCTTAGTCAAGCTTAAAAGGTCTCATCTATAGTTGATCTTATGAATTATGATATTTTTTTCATTGGCCGAGAGAAAATTTATGCTCCACGATGATGACATATAGTAGAACATAGTATGTTTTTTATTTTCCTCGTACTCATTGATAGTCCCCTGCAGTTAAGGGCAGACTATGACAAAGAATGCAAGATATGCGCACGGCCATTTACTGTATTTCGGTGGAGGCCAGGACGTGATGCAAGGTACAAAAAGACAGAGATCTGCCAGACCTGTTGCAAATTGAAAAATGTGTGCCAGGTTTGCCTCTTGGATCTAGAGTACGGTCTCCCGGTCCAGGTGCGTGATACTGCACTTGCTATCAGCTCAAACGATGCTATACCCAGGAGCGACGTGAACCGGGAGTATTTTGCTGAAGAGCATGATCGTAAGGTATGTGTATCAATCTCAGATGAACTTGGTGATTCCTAAAATCAATCAATAACGATAACCACTAGTTGGGAAATGAAAATTTGAAGCATAATGTTGTAAATTTCTATTATATTATCAGGCTTCAAAAGATGTCGCGAAGCTGATTTTGCCTGCTTATATATTATTATTTTTCGTAGGAGGTATACATGAACAGATGTGGAGCTATAAAATTTTGTAAGGGTATTCATTACGAAGCCACTCTATAATATAAATGTACTTGATGTATAATTTGAATTGGGGTTTTTCAAATTTATTTTGTATAAAAAAAATGCTAAATACACGTAGTTGCTGTTTCTCAAAATTCGGGTATTCAATTGTCTACCCAAACCTCTTACTGGATCTGTATATATCCGATTCATGAATCACAAGTCTGGTTAATAGCTGTTTATTTGAAAAAAAAAAATGTTTCCATTCGTTCTCCGAATAGGTATTATGAATACTGATGTTATACAGCAAGAAATGCCAATAAGGCATGATAAATTGGAATTGGGAAAGCATTTTCATTTGCATAGTAGCACTTGTATAAGAGAGCAGTGTGTATATGATATAATAGAACTATTAAGAATTATCGTGATTTTGAGCTTCTTTACCTTTGTAATTGTTGTATGTTTTCATTTGTTTAGTCAGCAACTGAATAAAATACGGTTGTGCATTTTTTTTTAAATCTCAGGCCAGGGCTGGTATAGACTACGAGTCGTCACATGGGAAGGTTCGTCCTAACGATACAATATTGAAACTTCAGAGGACAGCCCCATACTATAAGAGAAACAGAGCCCATGTTTGCAGCTTCTTTGTTCGTGGTGAGTGTACACGTGGAGCTGAGTGTCCTTACCGTCATGAGATGCCTGAAACTGGTGAATTATCTCAGCAAAACATTAAGGACCGCTATTATGGGTATGTAACTTTGTTCTTTCTTTGAAATTCCTAATGATCTATAGATGGTCATTTCGACTGTGGCTTTGCCTTTTCTTTTGCTGCTCGCACATTTCATGGTTTGAACTTAGTGTAAGCTCATTTACATGTGTTCTGAGAAGTGTTTTACACATCTTGGACTAAAATGTATTATAGATTTAGAATGCTAAGATGATGGAGAATGAACTCCCTTGTGTCTGTTGCTACCAACCAATGTGAAAAAGAAAAAAAAGTACAAAAATCGTATTTAGTTTTTGTACTGAATTTGTTTGATGAAAAAGAAAATTTATATTTTATCTTTCTTTATTTCATTAGAAAATGAAGGTTTGAGCTAGGGATAAAGGCAACTTTTCAATGCATCTATCCTATAGAAATGGATAAAGACACGTTTTGCATGCATAGTTAGGACTAGTTTTTCATGTTGTTCATAACTACTATTTCATTTGTGCAGTGTAAATGATCCAGTGGCACTAAAGTTACTTGGCAAGGCTGGAGAGATGCCATCCCTTCAGCCACCCGACGATGAGAGCATACGGACCCTCTATGTTGGTGGCCTTGATGCTCGCATCTCAGAGCAGGATCTGCGAGACCAGTTTTACGTGCATGGGGAGATCGAGTCGGTGCGCATGGTTGTGCAGCGGGCCTGTGCCTTCGTCACCTATACCACACGTGAGGCAGCCGAGAAGGCTGCTGAAGAACTTGCTAACAAGCTGGTTATCAAGGGGGTCCGCCTCAAGCTTATGTGGGGCAGGCCCCAGCAAGTTCAGCCTAAACCTGAAGAAGGCCAGCCTGGAGTAGTCATGCACGGTGGACTGCTTCCTCGTGCTGTTATTTCACAACAGCAAAGCAGCGACCAGTCACCAGCACCAGCACCAGCACCACCACAACAGAGTTATAATTACTTCAACATACCGGAGCGGGTACACTACCCATCGATGGACCCACAGAGGATGGGGGCAGTTGTACCGTCTCAGGAAGCAGGGGAGAGCAGTAAAGGTGGGCCGAGTCAGCTTGCTCCACAGTATTACCCACCTCAGCCACACCCATATTATCAGGGAGGACAGTATCCTCCGCAGTACCATGCACCGCCACCTCTGCATTCTTATGGGCACATGGGACCGCCAGCACAACCTCCTATGCCATACCCACCTCAGTACTATGGTCCTCAGTATAGGCAACCCCCGCCATCCCATCAGCACCAGATGCAACCTCCCCAACAGCATAGTGCAGGGCCATCTGCAAGACCATCCCAAAGTTGAAACGACTGATAAATCCTTGCTTGTGCTGAGATGGATGCATGGATAGACTTCTAGTTGTTTGTATTAACAAGTTTCAGTGATGGTAGAGTTTGTGGGGGGTAGAACGATCCCCCGGATTGGCTGGTAATACCACTTAAAGGTGGATAGACCGTCTGGATTTTTAAATATTACTGTAGTGCGTAACTGTTTTGTGATTACTTTTACATGTTCTTCTGCATTAAGATTTTTGCTATTTAAATTTTGATTTGTTCTAATGATATATGCTTTGGTAGGTTGCTAACATAGTTATGTTTTTCGAAGCCTAGTTATTCTTAAGCATTTGGCAGTTATTGGTGTAACTAGTTCCCTAAGATATCCGGAAAAAGAAATGACAACAAACATGCTAATCAAACTTCATTTAAATGCGATTATCAGTGAAACGGGGGATTTAAAGCTGAAGCTTATCCTCAGATCGTATCATCAAACAAATATAAAGCGTGATACTTTATCAGATACCATACGAGGCCCGGTTAAGATCAAAGGGGAAGATACCATCGTCAACGTTTTGTTATGCAACACTTTCTTGTCATAAATAACAAAGTAGTTAAAAAATAAGTACAAAGCACCACTTCAATGTTATTTACTGATCACCATTTTTTCAAATTTGTTGGTTGGAAGAAGCTTATTTGACATGTACAATTGACAACAGTTTTCAATTTTGCTCATGGGATGGTGAGACTGCTATGGAGGAGGCAATGGAAGTGGTGCATGGCCTTCTCAACGGATGGCGCATATCTCCCACAATGGTAAGCTGGTGATTCGAGTCCTCTCTGCACACCTTCACACAGTTCTATGTCCTCCACCTGGTACCCAATAAACATATAATAACTGCAACATTTATACATCAAAACAAATCAGAAAATTTTGGAGAAATTTCAAGTAAAACACTGCACCTGCACTCTCTCGCTCTCTTCTAAGCTTCTTAAGATGAAAGATTCATCCCCCTAAGAAATTTTGTATACAGCAAATATAAAATTTAATGAAGTACACAAATCCATGATAATTGCATTATTTGCAAATTAACAGATTCAAAATGTAGCGAATTTCTGAGAAATTGCTGCCAAGCTCAAGTTTGGCAGGCAAGTACTCTCTACTCTGCATCTGGTCAGTACGGTGATTGGCATGAAAAGGAACTAAATGATTTAAAACTTGTTTATTGATTAATGAGCTTGGGCTTATATAGCCTCTTACATTCTAACAAACAAGTCCCTAGACTTCTCTATTATGTCTATTTCCCAATAGACCCCTACAATTAATACAAATCTCAACAGCATGTCATGGCATCAGAGTCCTAATTTTACCCAATTAGGCCTCAACACAACCTCATTTCTACATAATGATGCTCAATTTGTCCTAAATTTAACCCAATGAGCCTCAACTTATCCTAAACTAATTTATCCTCACTGAAATAAATGAAATAATAATAAAACAAAAGTGAGGAAGACATTGCCCACCAGCAGGAAAACTGGTTTTGGTAACAGATGGTAATCAAATCCCAATTAAAAGGTGTATTGAACTTATCAACAATCCCCATTATAGACATAATCAAATCCCAATTACAATATAAAAGGTGGTTTGTGGTAGCTCACCACATGTGCAGGATCTAAGAAGTAATCAAATATGACTTGGCACTTTCTCGAGTCCAAAGGGATGACCAGGTTAGTGTCCATCCATGGACCATACCTAAACAATAAAAGTTCAGCAAAAAATCTTACTAAAAAAATGTAATTTGGTTTCGAATTTTGAACTTGAAAAATCTGTAAATATAGTACCATACAAACCTGTTGATCATAAAGTTTGGGTAAACAAATGCATATAGTGCTTTGGATCCCACTCTATCGAAACCGTCCTCTGCTGACGTGGTTCCCCCACATCTTTGTACACTCACCTTCTCATATGTCTATGTAATCCAAATAGCCATCATTTGTTACCCAACTTTATTTTCACATAATAACTAAAGTGGCAGTGTGAAATATAAACTTTCGTCATAATAAGAACTGCATACAATGGTTTCATAAGAGCTGAGATCAAGGCCAGATGCAAGACCCCCATGAGCATACGGCACATGATATCCTCCATCTAGATAATTGTCACAGAACACCTGTAGTTGAAAAAAATAAGTGGACATTGATTCAAAACTAACCAATATACAGGTAAATTGATTCAACAACTAACAAAATACAACAGTTAACACTGCCCCATTTTCATCAACTGAAAGTTTTTCTTTAATTAGCTTTTCCTTTTAATTTATAAAGTCAAGGTGTATAGCTACTGACCAGTTTAGGACAGCTGCACTTGACTGGTCAAGATTATTCATAGCATTAGGCCAAATCTTTACGTTTAAGCACACACTCACAAAAAAAACGATGAAAGAGAGGAAAAGGAGGAATAAAATCAAGCAAGGAAAATTCTGTACTGGTTCGATAAAATACCAGTACTGTACCTGAGTAGTACAGTAAACAGAAGTCTACTCTCCTGAAATAAATTGAACCTTCCAGTTGCAGTTGATAGTGTAGTCTCTCCTGCAAACATGTGTCAAAGATGTATAGATGCCATTACTACTCAATAAATGTGAAGCACTTCCTAGCCACTCATCTCCTACTCTCTCTTCATCCCTTCCATCACAGGATATTGCATCATTGTCCAGTCGGATCAGCACAAATGGACCCCATGTTGCTACTTCTATAGGTTTCAGACCAAACTCCTGTTCTCCACCAAACATGACAAGAAATGACCCCTAATTTAATAGGATTTTGTTCCTAACAAAAGAAAGTATACCGAGCATGGAATCTAAAAAAGGAGCTTACGTTGATGTTAAATTTTTTTATGCCTGCTATACGAGTAGCTTTCAGTAGCTTTCCATCTAACCCATATGTCCATCCCTGGGCAAAAATGATAACATATGTATATCAAGGAGATGTAATACAAGAAAACATGTCATAATCAAACAAAAAGATTATTCGTTTACCAAAATTTTTAATTAAAGTATAACAACTACAATGAGTACTCAACTATTTATATGATCTTCTATCTAATTTTCTAGTAATGCAATTCAGCAATTACTTGTACAAATGCTTTACATGTATGTAAAAAATCAACAGGAAAAACCTATCAATCTCTAAAGGCATCAGTAAATGCAAAAAATTTGAAGTAGAGAACACACATGATAGGGGCATTCAAGGCAAGTCTTTTGGCCAGAGCCAAATGCAAGGAGAGAGGCATGGTGCTGGCAGACATTGTGAAAACATTGGAGGCCTCCATCTGTATCTCGACACACCACATACTCTACATTTCCTAATCTGTTATTTTTTTCATCTACATTTTTATTAGATTGTTTCCATTAGAGCTTTTGCAATACTAGATTGAACTTTATAGGATGTAGGTTGGGGGGTACCTTCCAGTGAAGAAATCGTGTGGATTTCTAATTTGCTCGATGTAACCTGCAATCGAGAAATAAATGAACGATGATTTTATGAGACAGAAGATATTGTGATTGCCACTACCAAAATTAAACTGTAATGGTTTTTGGTTCCTATATATTATAAGTTTTGAATTGCATAATGTATTAATAAATTATAAGCTGATGAATGCCACTATCACTATGGGAAGAAGGGATTGCACAAAACAACATTTGGTTGTATATTTGATTGTAAATCATAATGGGAATGATGATTTCGATTAACAGCGATAGTAACAAACAGTTCAAGTCCCATACTTGCGCAATTTTTCTTGTACATATGAACAATGTACGGACGCCGATATTCATAAAACCTAAATCGTTTGCATACGCAAGAAGGTTACAAATATAGAACTCGTTTCCAACGCCAAGTTCTCACAAACAAAGAATGCTTCAAAAAGGTACCATATATGATGTCAGAAACTCACCAACAGCCTGCCATCCTCGGAAAAAAACGCGCTCGAGCTCGAGGGAAAGGAAGCTAGGCTGGGTGTACCATGAACCAGGAGGCGTCAACCCTTCCTCTAGAGGTATGGTTGGATCGAAAGCGTCCACCGTGCACCGCAGCGGCCGTGTGCCGGAGAAAGTAGGTGCCGAGACACCGGAGATACGCAAGGAGTGACGGAGAGAGACGAGAGGGTTGGAGGGAGAGAGAAACGGTGTTCGATACAGGGTTAGGGTTTTGGAGGAGGGATGGAATGCTAAGCTTTGTGCGATCGCCATGGAAGAGAATTGGTCGATGTTGGTCTGGACTCTGCTCCCTGGCCTTCTCACTTCCTCTTCATCTGTTTTTTATTTCTTTGCACTACTTTTCTTAATGAATCCGGACTGTTCATCTAACCTGACACGAATCTCAAAACGAATCCCCTGCAAAGATGAATTCAAATCCCCTGAGTTAACTCAAATTTTGAGTTAAGATCTGGACCGTCTGATTCAAATCCCCACTCATATTGAAGGGGCCGTGTGGTATAGACGTGGACTGAATTGATTTGAATTTTGATCGCATGATTTGGAAATTAACTCAAACGGTACGTTAATGCAGAGTTTTAAGGATTCCAATAGATGCACTATATTTTTTATTTGGGTGGAATTACTTCTTAATAATTTTAATTATATTTTCTTAATCATATTAAGAAAAATTTGAAGTATCATTTTATGAACATAAAACTTGCATTAAATTTTATCTTTTTTCATATATAACCTATATAGAGTATAGATTGCATTTATTCGTCAGATTTTAAAAATATGAATTATTTTTTAAGGTTGTCAAGATCATCAAATTAATTCATTATCAATTTATCATTGAATCCTCACAATAAAAAAATATTTGTTTCCCTTTAAAACTTAAAAGCCTTTTATATTTTCTCTTTCTTCATTTAATTAGAATGTACATAATTAAAATTTATTTAATATATCATTATTCTCATGATGACGACTAAAATTACTAAATTTACCCTCATTTTTAACTAGTAGATAAATAATATACTTTACATTTGGTTTCTAACACCCCTTCCATACTATTCTTCATTTAATCACGGTATAAAAAATATGATAAATTTTAATTCGAGAAAGAAGTACAGTAATTAGTTTTGAATGGACATATGAGCAGTCATAATTCATCTTTGATTAACGAAAGGACAAATATATCCCGAGCTCTTCTCCCTTCTCAACTTGCAAGGTCAAGTTAGACAAACAAACCAAACCGTTGGACGGGATTCAAATGGAGCTCTCCATTTCAAATAGTAAAGGAGATTTATTCAAGTTAGACATCATACGGCTGAAATCAGCAATAGAAAAAAAATATAACAATTTGGCGTCATTCAAGCAAGTATGCACAGATGGTGGATTTATTATTATATAAAAAGTTGGAAGGTAAAATTTTCCAAAAAATATAAGTACATTAAAATATAAACATCGTGTTGAGATGTTCTAATTGATATTTAGACTTTCAAAATAAAAATAAAGATATGAACTACGGTTGAGATATGAAAGAGACATTTAAATCCTACTTATAGAATAGATACTATAAAAGACTAGCAATAAAGAGAGAAGTTTTTGGTTTTTCTTTTCTTAATTAAAGGTAAAGCATTAATTTTGTAATAGATAATCATATATAGTTAATATATATCCTAATTTTAATTTGATGGACAAATAAGAAATAGCAGCAATAGTTGAGGGGGGGAATACGAAATACGAAACATGAAAAGTAGAAGAAGAAAGTAATTAATGAAGAGTCAAAGGGTATAGGAGAAATGAAACCAAAGTACGATGCCGGAGAGGATAATCTAATATAGACCGAGTACCTCAAGGGTCAAAGGAGCATGTTTATGTTTTTTCAATATATTTTGTTCTATGATCGAGTACATGCATTAATGCATCCGACAAGAAGAGCCAAATATTTCACTAATTACCAGAATCTCGCAAGTTATAAAACAGATAGTTTCTTAATATTGAATCACCTTTTGGTTTTGGTCCCAGAAAGTATGCTGTTACTGTTGCTTGAAACTATATGTAAATTAATCAAACCAATAAAGATTTAGCCGGCCAGTAAAAGAAGGTTGGAATTACTATTTAAGTTTATCTTAAAAGTCAACTTGACAGCCGTTGTCAAGGTTTAACAAAAAAGTTTATGTCATTTATTAGTGGAATCGTCAATCATTGCATGGTTTAAGTTAAACATATATATAATAGTGATCAGCGCTAGTGGATCGAGATCGAGATAAAACTAGATAACATGTCAAATCTAACACAATAAAATATCAAACAAGTTGATGGTGCCACAGCAGCCGAGGCCCAATTGCTCTACTTGCATGTTCGATGAGGTGTATCGCATTTAAAAATTAATTAAAAAAAAGAAGATACATCTAATTTTTTTAAAAGATAAATTATTTGTAAATGTGCATCATTTTTACTAACCTTTTGTTGTTGCTTTTATATCCATAACGCAGTCAAATGCATGCTTGAAGACTGAAGAAGCACCATGCAAAATAATCAAAATAACCAAAATAATCAAAATCAGACACTGACTTATATATCGAGCGCAGTAATTTTCTATGGTCTAAAGAAAACATTAATCTAGATCCCACCAAATTTAATCTCACTATCTTAGTTAATAGTATGACACTGACGATAATTAATGAGACTGGAGAGAAATTTCTTTGAATTTGTCCTTTTTTTTTTCTCTTCTTTTGGTTTTTCGGATGGTATAAAGATCCACCCAACTTCATTATTATGAGAATTTTCTAATTAATTCCAAAGAAAATAACAAAGTGGTTTTATCTTGTATGGATTTCCAAACTGCAAACACTACTACAAAAACACTAAGAATACACCGCACGTTATACACGTTATACACATTTTTCTCAACATTTCCATTAAATCCGTGTACATAACAACAAAAACACTATTTTGAAAATTTGCTCCAACATTCACACGAGATTTTTAATAAAATAAAACTGTGTATAAATCTGCTCCAATATTCATACACGGTTTTTTATTAAAAAAAATGGTCTATAAATGTGCTCCCACATTCATACATAGTTTTTTTTAATAAAGAATAATGTATAATTTGACACAACTGTACCCAGTTTATTTTATAAGAAACAGTGTATGAATGTTGGAGCAAATTTTCAGATCAATGCTCCAACAATTATACACGGTTTTACTGTATGATTAGTGTGTGATGAAAGAAATACAAACTTTTCCACGTTATCGATCCGTGCCTTCATGTAATAATGCACCTCTCTCTATTTTTTCTATGTTATTTCTCTCATTTCTAAAGTATATCTTCCCGTACATGTATTTCTCCAAAGCATCTCTTCTAAAGAAGCCACTTGCAAAAAGGAAGTCCATGAAGTCAAACTTGCAAAAAAATAAATAAATAAAGGAAGGGTCTTAAAACTTGAGTTGAAGTTTTTGAATAAGTTTTTTCTTTTTAATTTTTAATTTTGTACTCCTTTACTAAATTTTTTCTTAGGCATTGTTTGTGGAATATATAAAGTCTCCTAACTCATATCTATAGTTTTTTTTTGTTGTATTTTCATTTTTTAGTTAGAATGTTATTTATGTAGCTAATAATATGTGATGTAATTGTAAATGTCGTTTATATTGGTAAATGTATTATTTTTGGTATGTGTTGTGTTTAAATTCATAGTTTTTTTAAACTTAATTTAGTGTTTTTGGTATTCAAATTTAGGATTTAATTTGAATTCAGATATAGTATTTCATTGGATATATTAAAAAAATGAATTGTACACGGTTTTTAATTAAAAAAATCATGTAGGATAAGGGTTTGCATACACGATTTTACTTTAAAACCGTGTATGATGTGTTTTGGCAAAAAAAATCATGAAAATTATGAAAAAACATACACGGTTCAAGAAACTTGTACAATTTACCGACTATATTTGATCAAGCTCATTTTGATAGTGAATTACGTAGGGTTTTAGCTTAGATTTTGCCTTATTTTCTCACCTTTATGTTTAACTGTTATGTGAAAAAGGTTATTGTTGCCCTATTTTATGTTTTAGTGCAGGAACCATGTTTTGAGGCTATTTTACATCATTTGGAGCAAGAATCGGGTCGATCGAAAAAGCGCAGCTCACCGATTAAGGCTCTGGTACGGACCGTAATTAGCCAATACATACCAGAGCCCCAATACGGACCAAAGACGTCCAAATACGCATTAACTCCTACAGCGACACAGTGGGAGTACGGTCCGTATTAGCCAATACGGACCGTACCCAAGGCGTCATTTGGTGAATTCTTTGACAACTGTATCCAGATCAGATAACTTGGACTCCACTTATCTCCAAGCGCCCTTTCACTCCTATATAAGCCTTCTGGACTGAACAGAAACACATCTTTGTATCTTTTGATTTTATATTTTCTTAAGTAGGAAGAGAGGAGTGTGTAGAGATTAAGTAGGAGGGTACTTCGTGTATGGTTGTATATGTAGGGCGCAGAAAGTTACACTCTGGAGTGCGGGTGTGTGAAATGTTCCAGGGTTCAATGTTATCTTTTGTTGGTCATGGGAAGGCATCGAACTTGAGACATTTGATCTCTCTTCTTTCCTTTGGGTTCACCCTCGATGGACTTACTGTTCATGATTGGTCCATCGAGAGAGTTTATTGATTATGGGAACGTTTAACTCCTGACGGGCACAAGCTCTCGCCGTTAATTACATCAGCAGACCCTCCCGAGTTTTACCCAATTGGTCTTCGAGAGCCTACACATGAATTTGGCATATCTCAAAATTGTTAATTTTTCATATTGAATTAAATAGCAACTTTTTAGGATACAATAGTATATTTCTCTTATATCTTTGTAAACATGTCGTTCAGCGGCTAAGTTTAGATTCTTAGGGTTGGTAGTAAATCTTGTTACTCATGATGCTTTAATATATACTTTTATTTTATCATTGTTTAGTCTTTTGTTGTTCGATTGCTTTTGTGATTTATGTTCTATCTTACTTGATTTTGTTTATTAGTCTAGACCGTCATGTGATGGCCACACATGAAAGTTAGTCATCATTGGGCTACTCGAATTGGGATAAGGGGAAATATAAATACTAGATTAGTGGTGGAGACCTTAACCAGATATATTACTAATTTGATCAACAAAAGTACACATGGGAGTCTCGACATTCACAGACGAATGTCGCATTGTCGTGCCTTACCATGAGGACAACCAATATAACCAAGGTAGTAGGGCAACGTACCCAATAAGTGAAGTATTAATTCTTTTGGGTTAATCATAGATCTCCTTGCACCAATCTAGACAAGCCTTAATGGGATCTCTTGATTGGTAGGGTGGTTGCTAAGCGAAAGCGGTAATCACTAAATTGAATTAGAAACCCTCATACAACAACTGAAAACTAACATCAAATAAGATAAGAATCAAAGCGTATTGAAGTAACAACGGTGAGCCAAAACCCTAGAAATTCACATCTCTATATTTATTTTACTTACTTTTAATTTTCACCAAATACATTGATAAAAAACCAACAACTCTTTAATTTCAGATTTTGTCTAGCTTTTTGAAAGATTGTGATTTAATCGCTCAAGACCTTAAATCTTATTCCCTGCAGATCGACACTCATTTATACTACTCGATAGGATTATGCGCTTGTAATCTGACTCAATAGCAAACCGGGTTATAAATTTTATTAGCTTGATCACGACTCGCAGGAGTTGTGTACTTCTCTTGTATATATTGGTACTTTTAGCAAAACTCACAAGAGAGTAGGGATGGCAGAAAAGCCCATCGGCCCGGCTATGCCTGCCTGGCCCAGCCCTTTACCCGGTCGGCCCAGCACTGTAACAGGCCAGGTAAGGTCGGGCCTAAGAACGGGCCAAGGCAAGCCTGGGCTTAAGCCGAAGCCCACAGGCAGCCCGTTGGGCATATATTTTAATACAGATAGGATTTTGAAAAACGATTTTGAGTTTTAGGGTTTCACTTGAGTTGTAGCCGCCCGCTCCCAGACTCCCAGTTTTGAGTCTCTCTTTCTCTTTCGCTAACGCTCCTGTCTCTCTTTCTCTTTCACTCATGTCTCTCTTTCGATCCTGTCTCTCTCTCGCTATCATCTCTTCAAGCTTCAGCAGTCAGCAAATAGACCCAGCTGCGATGCCCTCTCTCCGCTTCAGCACGACAGCACCCAGCTGAGTTGTAGCCGGCGCCGAGCCCTCTCTCCGCTTCTCTCCTCTCTCTCTGACGGTCCGACCTGGTGTAACCCACCGAGGAGTCTGACACACTAAGCGTCGGAAAGTGATTGCGTATGCTCAAAAGCTAATTGGTGCTTCTCTGGACACCGAGGTGAGTTCCTTAATCTCTGATTTCGCTTTAAAATTTTTAATTTTGGTTGGTTTTCTGCTTTAATTTGGCAAGGAATTGTTTAGAGGTTGACATGGTTAGTATTTTATTCGAATATTGCATGTGCGTGGGGCTTGATTAAAGTGGGATTGGGGCTGATTAAACAATTGGGGAATTTAATTAGAGTAATCTTTTTGAGGTTTTGTCGGACTTTTGACAGGTTTGACTACAAATTTATTTGGTGTAACTATTTGTGTACTTCTCTTGTATATATTGGTACTTTTAGCAAAACTCACAAGAGAGCAGTTTGGCAATTTTATGTTTATATTGTATACTTAGGCAAGCTTACATTTTATATGTGCAGGTAGCAGGTTTGGAGCAGGAGAAGTTTTAGGCGAAGAGTGGTTGTTGCTTAAGTGCTAAATACTATTTGTGTAAGTATAGATTTTAACTCTTGTTTTTATGAAATTAAACTAGCTTATACAAATTTATCATGGCTGAACCTTGTTTACTAAAACTGAAATACATTGAACCTTGTTTAGTTCTTAACTTATCATGGATGAAGTTAAACAAAAATTACTAATGATGTTGAAGTAACTCTTTTTTTTTATGAACTACTAAAACTGAACAGTTCTGATAATTTGTAAAACTGTAAAGTAATTAGCATTTTGTACAATTTTAAAATAATTAAGTAACAAAGCTATCAAGTTTGTTTCATCCATATAACCAGCATTTTGTAGAATTAGCATATCTCAAGTTATAGATTAATTGAAGACTCGATCTAGAGCATGTTAATTTCACTGTCAAGTATTGATGCAAGCCTAGGTCATGATATGGGAGACGTAACAAATTAAGCTGTGTTGCGAATTTCAGCAAATGTATTTTTCTGTATGTCTATCCCCAATAAATGTTTTTTTTTTCTCCACCTCTTACCACTTCAAATTCAGAGACCAAAAGATTTATGAAACATACACTAAAAGATTATGGTACTATACATTTTCATATCCGAACATACATTTTTATAAAAATTTCAGATTATGGTATTGTTAGCTTACAATTTATATTGGCTATATCATGATATTGGTACTACTAGCTTACAATTTATATTGTGCAGGTAGGCAGGTAGCAGGTTGGAGCAAGAGAAGTATTAGGTGAAGAGTGATTGCTGCTTAGGTGCTAAAATGTTTGTGCTAAATAATATTTGTGTAACTGTGTTAAATTTTTATTTTTAGCTTAGTGTTAGATTATACTTGTGATGAATTATTTTGTTGTGTTTGATGTATTATGTAAAACTATGTTGTTTGTTATGTTGAATTATATTTCTTTGTTGTTTTACTGTTTTGCTGTGCTAAATTATGCTTGTGATGATTGTATAAATTGTTGTTGGTTTGGTTGGGCATGGTCGGACCAGGCTGGGTAAGGCAGCCCATGGGCATGGGCAGGCAGGCACAGGCAGGCGTGGGCATGGGGGAAAAGCCCATGGGTGGGCCGGGCATAGATTTTGAGGCCCATCAGATTGGGCCAGGCAGGTCGGGCATAGGAATGGTAACAGGCAGGTAAGGCATGGGCTTAGCAAAATACCCGTGGGCACGGCCCATTGCCATCCCTAGTTGCATGAGCTATCAAATGAGTAAAAAAGGCGAACAACAACCACATCTTCTTCTTTTTGCTTCTTTTTTGGTTTGTCAAGAAAGTCGATGTATATATATAGTATTTTGGGTGTACAACTAGAGCAATTGGTAACTAGAGACGTTATTATGAGTAGAACTAGGGTGTTCCTGCGTTCATCAAGTTTTTTTGTGAACTCAACTCTAAAATTTATTGGATTGGCTTCAAATAATGAATATGAACCGTTGAAATCCATCTATCTTACAAGTGATGAGTCTGCATGTGAAAATTTTAAATTTTCAAATTAATTTTGTATAGAGTCAAGTGGTCAAAAATTGTTCAAAAATGAATGTATTAAAATTAATTTATAAACCTTTTAATTTTAACCGCTTTACTTTATACTAAATTAATTCTAAAGTTCAAAGTTTTTATATGTAGATACATCACTCATAAGGTAGATCATCCAAAATTTTTATTTATACCATTTTAAAAAAATAAATAAACCAAATAACCACGGTTTTTTGACAATTCCAAAACTAGCACGGCCGCAGAATGCCGGAGCGGACCCATATGAGGGAGACCGCAGAATGCCGGAGCGGACCCTTTATTTTTTATTTTAAAATACAAAATTGTAATTTGTTAAGAGTTATTTATTTAATTTCGAATGTTGTTTAAATTGATTTTTGGTCGTACCGTATTCATTTGGAATATTTTAGATATTTTAGATATGTGGTTTCTTTGAAATTCTTTTGTGTACTCTGAGATAATGAAATCAACAAAATAAATAAATAACAACAAAATCAAACAAACAAGAAACTAATCAACGAAATAAATAAGTATCTGACAAAACATCTACCAATACTACAAATAAGAATCTAACAAAACAACTAACAGTACAACAAATGAAAATCTATGGCTCTGGACTAAACACCGTCCTCGCCTTCTTCTTTCTAAACCCCCGACCCCGCCTGCAGAGTGGCGTCTCGTCAGTATCTGCGGAGGATGCAGAGTCGTCTACCTGGACATCCGTAGACTGAACCGGCTCCTGGCGAACCTCCTCAATCTCGGATGTCTGCTGGACCCCAGGACCAAACACTGTGGTCTGTCCAGACTCAGCCTGCATGAATAAAAATGCCTGTCTGGCAATGGGGTCATCGTGGAGGGAAGGGTGAGGTACCTGCTGTGAGGACTGGCCAGGGAACTGCGGGATGGGCTATGTCTGAACATACCCTGGCTAATAGGCAGGAGGTGCTGTCTGAGTGGGACTGTAACCCGGGGAATACAGTCCATCTCCCTCTGTGCCAACTCAGTGGAGATACTGAAGCCCAGGTCCTCCTCGTCTCCACCCTGTAGTAACTTACAAATTAGATAATGTATTGAATAAGAAAAAAATCATAGTTATGTATTTTAATTTAAATTATACCTCGGTAGACATTCTAGCCTGAGATCCGATGGCCTCATGTGCGGCTCGGCGCATCAACACGGCACCTCGGTCGAACGCCTGACCGACCGTCTCAGCATCATGGACGGGTGCAAACACGTCCTCATCACCAGTGTATGGGACATAGACATCGGGCTCGTCATATATGTCATCGACCGCATCAACACCGCCCAAGCCAGCGCACCTCAGTAGAGAGTCGAGGCGTGCCTTGTACCCACACTGGCACACCGCGGGTACGTTGTGCTTGAGGATGACCTTCCCGAGCCTCTTCCATCCCCTGGTGACGGCCATCGTAGCCCCTATGACGCAACTCTTGACAAGATATAATGCCTGAAAATTGAAAAAATTATGAAGAAGTTGTACAATTGTAAATATTAATAGTTTTGAATTTGAAACTTCAAATTAAAATACCGTGGTTGCGAGAGGTGCGCCGGCGGAGATAATACCGTGGATCCGTCCTCTATGATTCTTCGGCTTCGGTACCCGCTCATGCGGGTTGTCGGCGATGTATCCCTCAAGAAATATGGTGTACGTGCCGTGATCCTGGTACCAATCTCTGTAAGGTCTTGACGAATTACAACTCTAAATGCTAAATCTAAACCCTAAACCTAAATCCTAACCCTAAACCCTAAACCTAAACCTAATTACTACTCTACACTAAAAATTAAAACTAGAGAAGAAGAAGAAAACTTACCCGAGGTCGAAGGGATTGAAACTTCTTTGAAATGATATGAAAAATGAATCCAGCGGCCCCTTATATAGGCTCCTGTAGGGGTCCGCTCCGGCATATAGCGGACCCATATGAGGGTCCGCCCCGGCATTCTGCGGTACCCCTCATATGGGTCCGCCCCGGCATTTTGCGGCCGTGCTAGTTTTAGAATTTTCAGAAAACCGTGGTTATTTGGTTTATTTATTTTTTTAAAATGGTAGAAATAAAAATTTCGGGGTAGATCATGTTGCGAAGTAAGAATCTTGTTGAGTTGGATCATTTTTGCAACTCCACTCCACATTCATACGGTGACTGTTTTTATCTAGGCAGAGTTTAGCTACAAAATCTTGTTTTTATCTACTTCACGCATCACGTAATGTAGATGCACATCTCTCTAGTAAACAATTTTCAAAAAATATAAAATTTAGTTTCCTATTACATTTCATCATGTTAAGCAGTTCGGATTGTCTATTTGAAGTTTCAAATATAGAAAATATGGGCATGAAGTAAAACAAGACTCTTACTTCGCAACTCACCATAGGTCAATTCCATATATATATATATATATAGAGAGAGAGAGAGAGAGAGAGTGGCTAAGATCAAAGTGGTATGACCAAGGCCTTTGGTGCTACCAAGTCGTTTTTGGATTTTCAAAGTCCAAACGGTCGATCTAAACCGTTAGATGTGATCTCTATATTGAAATCTGCTTGGAGACCAAATTTTACATTTTTTGGAATTTTTTTACTATTTTTTAAGCCACTTTGAAAATTGCTGATCACATGGTCCAGAATTTGGTTGCACTGTTTTTAATGTTCACCCGAATCTGCCATTTTCAAAGTGGCATAAAAAATAGTAAAAAAATTCCAAAAAATGTAAAATTTGGTCTCTAAGCATATTTTAATATAGATTGAACATCTAACGGTTTGAATCGACTATTTGAACTTTAAAATTGCAAAAACTAATTGGTAGCACCAAGGACTTGGTCATACCACTTTGACCTTAGCCACTATATATATATATATATATATATATATATATTTATATTTATATAAACAAAGTATATGCATATTATATCATACAAACAAGTATGCGGTAATAATATGTGGCCGAATATACGATAATAATATGCAGCCGAATATGCAGTAGTAATATGCGACCGCATATGCGGAATTGCATACAGATTTCTATGTGAATTACAACCAAATACGCACATATGACGGTCACATATACCGCATTTTACTAAACTGATTATAATAGAGGCCAAAAGCTATTATTGTTTGATTTTTTTTGTTGTTGAAAATTTGGAGTTAATGCTTTGTATTACAAGCTCATCTCAATAGTAGGATGTCAATGATGGGATACGTATCCTCTGCGGAATTTTATAAAACTCCGCACCTGCGGAGCAAAACGAACGGACCAGATTAACTCTCAGTCGCTCTGATATTCAGGCTAACGGAGGGGGCTGTATTATTGGCTTTGAGATTCGTGCCAAGTCAAAACAAACAGACCAGATTAAAAGCTCCGCAGAGGATACGCTTCCGTCAATGATGCCCTTTTAACTGTTTGCCTTATCTTTATCTGTACCGTATTTCATTTTTTAAGTTAATCTGTACCGTATTCGATAAGATGGACATGAGTAAAGTTTCTTTTTTTGTTAGCTTATCAGGTTTGGGTATAGATAAGGATTCTTTTTGTTAGCTAAACGGATAAGGGTACAGATAAATGCTATTTCGTACTCGTTACTTATAGAGTAATTAAATAAAATAAAATTATATGATAATGTTTGAGCAATAATTACTGATGGTGAAATTTATTTGCGTGATATTTTATATGATAATGTTTGAGCAATAAGTAGTTATGTACTTTTGTTATTAAGTGTATGTTTTTTGCTATAAAAAATATTAAATATTTTACTTTTATTTGTATGTCTTGTTATTTAATTTTATAATTGAATTTGTCCAAAGAGATATTTGTGTTTTTAAATTCTCTTACTTTATCAAAAAATAATTTAGTTACAATTGATTGTACATTTGTTTCTTTATTAGTAATGTGATTGTGTATGTGTGAAATGAATGAGTTTTAATATTATGTTTGCAAAATATAATAAAATTAATTATTATATTAGTATTATTTGTTGTTCAGCCGCTACTATTTCGTTACTCGAGAATTTTAATAGATAAAGATAAGATAATATAAAATTAATTTTTAATAAATAAAAATAAAATATATTCTTAATAGGTATGAGTATAAAAATGCTTCTACTCTATTCATATCGTACTAATTGACAACCCTACTCATTAGGATGTTATTTTCAAGTAACGTTGACCAAGTCAATCAGAGAACAACTAGTGGATAATACAAGTCATATATAATTTCTAAATTTATATTATTTAGATAAAAAAAATAACGGAGAATCAAACAATTGGACCAGAAGCAGATTCGAATCTTTCCAGAAGATATAAGCTAATTATAATAAGGAGAATTCAGATTCTTCCATTCCCTTATTGTTATCATACTTTTTTTAATCCCTGATATGAAATTATAAAATACACGTAATAAAATAAATCTGGTAGACGTGATTTTCTCTACACACATAAAAATTACGGTATTTCAATTTCGTTTTACTAAAAACCATAAATTTTAAAAATCAAATATAGATTTAATAAAAGAAAATAACATATAGAAATTGTCCATATAAGTTAATATTAATAAATTCTTGATGCTAACAAGAGCAAATCACAATGTTGTAATTTCCTAGGTATATGTATAAAATGCGAATAATCATATTCAACAGTTTTATCAAAGCATATTTGTGTTATTAAAAATAAAATAATAAAAATATTAAAAAACCACTTGAAAATTCATACTTTAAAACTAAGTTAATAAATTTATACTCAAATTTTAATACTTTAATCATATAATTTCGTAAATAATTAATTATAACGTTGCTTAAAAGTTAAAACAGTAGATAATTTGGTTGAATTGGGAAGGATGGTTGTTGGAACTAAAAGTTTGAGATGATAATTTTAACAACAATATATAAGAAAATTAAAAACTAAATGTTGTCATTTGGCTGGTTATTTGTTACCTTAACTCAATATATATATATATATATATATGAGCAGAACTAGGGTGTGATGCGCTCACACCGTGAGCGCACCTCCTATAGAGCGCATTTTCAAAGTTCAAATTGTCGATTCGAACCTTCCAACGTGTTCTTCATATTAAAATGTGCTTGGAAACCAAATTTTATATTTTTTGGAAATTTTTTACTATTTTTTAAAAATCATTGATTAAACTAAACAATAATTTGAAATTTGAAAAACAAATGATTTTTAAAAAATAGTAAAAAATTTTCAAAAAATGTAAAATTTGGTTTCCAAGCACATTTTAATATGAAGAACACGTTGGAAGGTTCGAATCGACAATTTGAACTTTGAAAATGCGCTCTATAGGAGGTGCGCTCACGGTGTGAGCGCATCACACCCTAGTTCTGCTCTATATATATATATATATATCCTGATCCTAGTCAATAATTAATGTTCTTCAAGATAGGCACTCAGTTTACATTAAAATTTAAATCAATACTCTCTCTGCCTAGATAGATTTTTAAAACTACCCAACAAGGTAAAGGTTGGATGTTTATTTATAGGTGACTTAACATTGATACAACAGTAGACATTTATTTTATTATATATCAAATATTAACGCAAGATTGAAAATAGAGTTGTAATTCGCTTTACTTTCTTTTATAAATGGGATGCAGAATTTGACCTTGCTTTGCAAAAAATAAATAATTGTGTTTGTAAGATCGTGATCGGAAACAAAAACAGTAATGAGCTTGGATGGTGACGGATTTAAGAAATCATTTTCGTAATCACATATATATGATACAAAAGAAGAGAAACAAGTTTGGACAAAATGTTTCTAATGAATTGTGTAGTACGTAGTTGATCATGTTAAATTGTTAATTATCTGATGAGCTTTTGAACTAGCAATTGATGGGAAAAGGATATAATAATTGTGTAATTGAAAGATTTGCATATAATAATTGTGTTATAAAACCGGACGGAGACGAAACGGATAAATCATTAATACTGCAATTGATTAATCAAATTCAAATCATATTCAAGCAAGGAAACGGTCCAAACGGATAAGATCTCCACGCCTTGCCAACCTGCTGCATCAGCATCACGCACAACACACAACACACAACACACTGCTCCTCTCTGGTCCGGTGGGCCCCACAGTCCTCTCCCAACACCTCTTCATCATTATCCTATTCCTAAATTCTAATGCAGAAATTAAAGACTTTAATGGTACCTAACATTTGTAATGCAGAAGCAATCGGATAGTGTACTTTTTAAAGCTGTCTACTCGATTTTCTTATGAGGATAATGACCTGCCACACCAATGGTTGCACCATTGAGAAATTAAAAAGTTTGATCCATAGACCAATGGAATGGATCTTATAATTGATATCACTCCAATCATACTAATATTCTAGTTTCTCCTTTTCATACCACCATTAATTGTCCTTTAAAACAAAATATATGTATGATTTCGAACAAGATGAGTAGTTATTCGAACACTTTTAATGTCACTAATGGAATGGTGGACCCAGTTTTGACCATCACGTGGCTAACAATTTATCATTTGTACAACAACCGTTTCAAACTTCCAAATTTCCAATACTGCCTAATTTTAATAGAAACTGTTGTTTACGCTGTTAAAACATTGAGTATTAATTTATCTTTGTTATACGCTGTTTTGCTTTTGCATACATGTAATGTAATGTATGGTTTTTGTTTTAGTTGATTTTTTCTTTCTTTTTGGGGCGTAGGGCGCGGGCGCAGGGAATTCACATCCTCTGAGATATCTCAAACTTTGAGTATTTTTCCGGAAAATCTAACCTGTTCTAGTAAGTTCTGCATGAATCTTAAAGCATAAATAATACTGCCCCTGCGCTATCCCCGAGTAGACACTGTACACGTCAGTCACGCAAAAATTGAGATATCTTAGAGGACAGGCACTCGGGCATAGGGGTCTCCTCTCCTAGGCCGGCGAGGCTAAACGCGCCGGCAGTGGATCCATGAGTACCCTGTCGTGGAATTGTCGGAGTACTGAGGGCACGACAGGATACACTTTAAACATATACCTTCGTTGTACAAGGGCGGATTTGGCATTCATCTCCGAAACTAGGTGCAATACCAAAGTGGCGGTTAAAAGAATTAAAAACCTACCCTTATGCAACTCTATTGTGGTGGCATCTCAGGGGCAACCCGGAGGTCTTTGGATGATCTGGAATGATGACTTTGATGTCAAGCTCATAGAAAAATAAAAAAATTACATAGCGGTTTCAGTCAAAGAAATAAATGGCTCGGATGAATGGATGTGCTGTGGGTTCTCTATGGAGACCCGAATAGATTGGAGAATCAAGCAATATGGGACAAATTGGAAACTATCATGGAAAGTTTCGATGGACCTATTTGTCTGTTGGGAGACTTTAATGCAATAGCTTCAAATAAAGAAAAATGTTGGGGCAATCCCCAACTTTCGCCTAATAACAGGGCTTTTCGGCAATGGATCCATGGTGCAGGGCTCATTGACATGAGCTACCAAGGCCCTGCATATACGTGGTCAAACAAGAAGGATGGTACGGCAAATATCTCCAAGAGGCTAGACCGGGTTTTGGTTAACTTGCAATGGCATCTCAAATATGCAAGGGCATATCAAAATGTATTTTCTATACAGATAATGAATCCCTTGCGAATCTATGCATGGCCCTGCAACCGCCCCTGCAGGCAGACTGGAGAGCTTTCAAGGAAATACTGCAAATTTGGAAGAGAATCAAGGAAAATCAACAATACTCATGTCAGTTCTTTGCGAGATGCCACAATGAGTTGGCTGACAAATTGGCAAAGGAAGGAAGCAAGGAAAATTGGAATTTTGAAGCATTCACATACCCCATTCATTCTGAATTTTCACAAGTAGGACTCTTTTTCATATGAATTAGGAATTTTGTAGCACTTTTAAGTTATAGCACTTACTTTTCTTTTACTGTATTAAATCAAAGGGGTAGGGGGGCCTAGGGCCAGGATGTGGATAGGATTGAGCTTTTGCTGGTATAGACCTAAGGACACGATATCTACCATATACCGATGTAATCCTTGTTTTTATAGAAAGGGAATGCCCACGCCCCACGGGCTTTAAATTGCCAAAAAAAAAAAAAAAAATCAGTTTTTTAAATTGTTGCTTTTGTTAGGTTAGAAGATAAGATGTACTACTACGGAATGTTATCCTCTGCGGAGCTGTGCGGAGCTTTTTATCTGGTCCGTTCGTTTTGACTTGGCACGAATCTCAAAGCCCAATAATACAGCCCCCTCCGTTAGCCCGAATATCAGAGCGGCTGAGAGTTAATCTGGTCCGTTCGTTTTGCTCCGCACAGCTCCGCAGCTTAAAACTCCGCAGAGGATACGTTCCCACTACTACTACTATGTAAGTATGTATGGTTCGGTTGCTACTGTTATTTGAACTGTGGTATTCTATTCGTGGCTTTCCCGTCCCACCCACCCCCCCCACATAAATAAATAAATGCGTTTGTTTTGAAATTTCGAATAGAATACCATGATATCCCAAAATTATGATGATTCATATATTTACAACAAAATATGCCACCACCAAACGCGCATAATTTTAATTTTATACATTGGTTAACATGCCACATATTGCAACACAAAACTGTAAGTTCCAATTTTCCCTAAAAAAAGTAGAAAAGAACCTTGTGTATTTCTATTTCGTCCCGTTCATTCCACATTTTCTTCTATCCAAAGAGAGAGATGCTTCACGCACTACACATGCCGTAGATCACAAAGAGAGAAGGATCTAGGAGAAATCAAGGATGATCTATTGAAACCATTTAATGCTGGTTTCGCCTCTTTTTCTTCATCGCTATCATCATCTTTTTCCTCCTCTTGGTGGTGTGGCGACAACAGTGGAGGCAGGGGTGTAACGAATGAACTGTATGATGCTCTCCTGTTGCACGTCAACAGAATCCTCCTGCGTTTATTGAAGGGGTTCTCAGGCTTTGCCAAATCGGTAGCACTGGAGTTCATTACACTGGCACTGGAGAGGGTTGCGAAAGACTTTGACTTGCCTGAGAAGAAGTTGGACAATCCCTTCCTGAAATTGTTACAAAGAAAAAGATTTTCAAGTCTAGTTTACTTGCCATAATTTATTATTCATTCAGTACTGACTACTTACTTGATAGGAAGCGACTCCTCCAAAGAATCGAACGATCCCAACCCTCCCTCGACACTCTCGTTACTATTCACCTCCTCCTCTTCTCCTTCTTCTTCCTCTCCAAACGAAGATGTGAGAGAGGAGCTACAGTTGGAATCAACACCAATTGAAGATCGATCCGATCCGATCTCTTCTTCGTCTTCTATGTAAAACCCAGAGCAATTGTTCCTCTCCTCTCTCTCCACCTCCTTTCTCTTCCCTTGGCGCACGCCATTGTTGTACGGATCCAGTCGATCGCATACCACCGACATGGCTATTCCTTGTCCGTGACTGGTTTTCTTCACGGTGGATCCTTATTCCTTAATCTAGCTATCGCTTTATCCCGATACAGCTAGCTTTACTATTTTACTCGACAACGCCAATTCAGCAAGCAAGGGGGAAGAGGACAGAGGAGAGAGAAATGGAAAGGCGAGGTGAGGGGGATATAAAGAAAGAAAGAGGGAAGGGGTAGACGGATAAAGAAAGAAACAAAGAACCCGGTCTGACACGTTCGAGGAAACGTGGTCTCATAGCTATCCTTCATTTCCTTGGACCTGTTCCATGACTTCTTTTCAAACTTCATTCATCCTATCCTATTGTATGAATAAATTAGATGGGATCTTAGCACCAATACAAAGCACTATTCATTAAGTACATAAATTGTATCCGGGGTTTGTTGGGTCAAGCATTAAATGTGAGACGATGTACCAGAAAAGAATGATGTATTGATGTTGTATCCTGAGATGTGACCGAGGCGAAAACCGCAGATGTGGAATGGATTAGCACCACGATGTGGCCCACCACTTTCACCTATTTCCCATTTTGTACAATCATTTTCATTTTGCATTTTGTTCATCTAACAAATCTAACCTTATCCTTTTCCGGTTTTCCCCTCTCTCTCTCTCTCATCCAACCTTATCCTGTTCTCTCTAGCCTCCAGTCATATGAACCCCCACGCTGTCCCCAATATGTCTTTATACAGTGCATTAATTGATCGTATTCTAATCCTAACCGATGCATTATTTAAGTAGACATCAATCAATTAAAAGTCTCAAATCTTGAGGAATAGAAATTACTTAGCAATTAATTACAACGATTTAGGAGATAAAGAAATTAAGTTTAAAACTACTTCATTCCTGAAATTTTTTTTTAATTTATTCTCTGCCATATCAACAACAATATTATTTCTTTATATATCTATTAATAAAAACTAACTATAATAACATATTGACGATAGTTTTTTAAGGTCTAATTTTTTTTATTATGGTGCAATAATTATCAACAAATAAATGGAGGAAAAGATGAGGAATATGCCTTGTTTACATGTCATTCGAAAGAAAGAAAATCGTAAAATAGCAACTAAAGCCGACATTTTTATTAATATCCAAAGTTAATTACAAATTAATAAATTTACTTATGATTCTCGAGTTTTTTCAAAAATGTCTAAACCGGCCATTAAATGGATGGTTTCCTCTTCTTCTTCTTTTTTTGAGAGAGACACTATGAAGAGCAAGGTAATGAAATCTAACACTGAAAATTTAAATTTTTTGTTTAAATTATTTGTTAGATTACTTCTTTTGATTTATAATTAGCATATTTATACTAAAATACACTAGATTACTTGAAATTATATTGAATTACACTATATTACAATAAATTATGTTGAATTACACTAAATTGCGTTAAATTACGCTAAATTACAATAACTTCGCTAATTATGCTGAAATACGGTAAATTACGCTAAAGTAGACCGATTTTGTGCCATCTTTCATGAATCATAAAAAATAGAAAAAATTCTGAAAATAGTAAATATTGGTATTCTACAAGTTCATTATGTAACTAATTTACTGAGCTACTTAGATTGAATAATAGAAATAAAAATCTTAATCGGAAACTTCAACTTAAGTTTTGAGGCTCTTCCCTTAGTTTTTTGGCTATTATGAATTTTGAAATATAGCATAGTTGGCACAGACGCATGCGTTCTTTCGCAAGCTTTTCGAAAAGTGGTTATTTGCTGAAATCGGACACTCGAGCACCGTTTTATGGCCGTTTGAAGTTTCGTCGTGGTTTTTTGCTTTTTCAGTGAAGATATCGTCCATATTCATATGTAATTTAGCGTAATTTACCGTATTTTAGCGTAATGTCATGTAATTTAGTGTAATTTAGCGAAATATAGTGTAATTCAACATAATTTCAAGTAATTTAGCGTATTTTAGTATAAATATGCTAATTATGCATCAAAAGAAGTAATCTAACAAAAAATTTAAACAAAAAATTCAAATTTTCAGTATTAGATTTCATTATCTTGCTCTTCATAGTGTCTCTTAAAAAAAATATATAGTTTATAATTATAAATCACTATGAAGATAAAAGAGAAACAAAAAATAGTTTCTAATTATACATCACTATGAAGACACACAGTAATTTACCGGAATTTACCATATTTTAGCGTAATTTAGTGTAATTTAATGTAATATAGTGTAATTAAACATAATTTCAATTAATCTAGTGTATTTTAATATAAATATGCTAATTATAAATCAAAAGAAGTAATCTAACAAAAATTTAAACAAAAAATTTGAATTTTCAATGTTATATTTCATTATCTTGCTCTTCATGGTGTCTCTAAAAAAAAAAAAAACCGGCTATTTTATGGCCGGTTTGGATATTTTTAGAAAAAATTCGAAAATCATAGGTAAATTTATTAAATTTGTAATTAACTTTGGATATTAATAAAATTGTCGGCAACTAAAGGGGTCGTTGGGAAAAGATCTTTACCGACATGTGTTAGATAAGATCAGCAAATCTGATTATTGATCTATATATCCTTTCGACAGGAAACAAATGACCAAGATATAAGTACTAACAAGAATCATCTCCCATAAATTATTGTCATATATGTCCTTTTCATTTGTCGTAATCTCATGACTTTTGTAACAATTTTATTAAACCGCCAATCAGAAATCTCCTTATTTGAGAGTTGAGACAACAAAATATTACACATCTTACTGGGGGGGGGGGTTCCTTTTTTACTTTTCTGAATTTTTCCCTTATGCAAAAACCTTACTATATCCAAAAAGAACTGGGGATAGGTGTTTAGTATCACTTCTTTTTATAAACAAATGTTTAATTATATAGGTTTGTGCATAAAGGTTGTCACAAATTAGAATAAACACTGTAACATTATCTAGCTACAAGCACTATAACATTTATGCAAGTTTTAATACTGAACAATTTGAGTGTAACACCGATCGAGTAATTCAAGTATTGAGAATTAAACACTACAAATATATATAGTTAAAGTCCAGACATTTCAAATTTAAAACATACATGATATATAGTTTTAAGTATAATTATCGGACAATATAAGTTTAAACACCAGATAATTTACATGGAAACACATGATTATATATGCATGTAATTTAACCACCGGACAATTCAATTGTAGCTTATTAACTCTGTCCTCTTTTCCACTTGTAGAAGAAAATTCCTCTTAATTTTACCGAACATTTTTTTTTTTACTCGTGTCTTTTTTAATCAGCAATCTTTATAATTTTTTACCAACTTTATTCTTTGACGTATTTGGTTAAAAAATATTCTTTTTAAACACGTATAACTTTCTATAATAAAAAAATAGTAACTTTTCGTATTGAAAATAATCAAAATCCCTAAGTTAAGAAATATTGATACAAATTTACTACTATTTTAAGAACTAACATTTGGTCTAGTGTCAAAGACATATGGTCTCTATGTAAGATGTTATAAGTTTGAAATTCAGATGAGAAAAATCTTTTATTATCATAAAAGAGTATGAAATTTGAAGGTCATACCTTCATCTTTCTTTCAAAAAATAATTTGCTACTATCTTAGAGGATAGCAGGATCTTGCCATTCTAGAGAAAGACAGAGAGAAAAGTGAGAACGAGAGAGAGAGAGAGAGAGAGGGGTTCGAAGAGAGATGTCATTTGTAAAAAAGAATTTCTAGACAGAGAGAAAAGTGAGAACGAGAGAGAGAGAGAGAGAGAGGGGTTCGAAGAGAGATGTCATTTGTAAAAAAGAATTTCTAGACAGAGAGAAAAGTGAGAACGAGAGAGAGAGAGAGAGAGAGAGAGGGGTTCGAAGAGAGATGTCATTTGTAAAAAAGAATTTCTTTAATCAAATTGTTTGGCAGCCAACATTTGCTACTATCAATGTTGTCAAAACTGGACCGATGTCGATTCAGTAAAGCTACAAGTTAACAATTCACCGTTGGATTGATGATTCAATCTGTTCGATTGCTTATTTTTGGAAATATATAATGAGATATACGTGTTATTATAAAATTATCATATATTATATAGTCAAAATTTCCCGATAGTATTAAATAATGTACTTTAAAATAAATTTATAAATGATTAAAAATGCAAAAAATATTTTTTTTATACTCAAAATATGAAGAACTTATTCTTACAATTATTAAAATAAGACATCATACTAATGCTTTCTTTTACATCAAAGAGATTTTATAGTTTTATACTTTATTTAGAAATGAATAATTACATAAAAATTCTTCGTTTTTTGGGATCAAACAAACTTTTGATTAAAATGTTAACATTTTAAATTTTTTTGTAAAAAAAACTATCATTGTGATGACTATTTGATCATGCACAAACACATTATTGACATAACACAAAAAAATAACACATAATAATATCTTCCACATGCTATATTTTCTCCTCAAAAGATACTACATTTTCTCCTCAAAAGATACTACATTTTCTTCATCAAAATCCATTGCTATTCTACTAAAGGTAGCATGACTCTACTTTTCTACTCTCTCTCTCTCTCTTCTCTCTCTCATCAGCTACTTTTCTCTCTTTCTCTCTACCAAAATTTTTTTAGTTGACACCCCCCGAAAATCAAATTAAATGAATACCACTCTTGGGGCCTGATTTTCAATCCTACCACCCTCGCTAACCCAGTTCGCGTACCAAATTGGACGTTGCGCGGATTGGGTTGGCGCACCAGGTGTGCGCACTGAATTGGCGCACCCAGGTGTGCAGACTGGGTTGGCACACCCCTTTTTTCCGTTTCTGTATTACATTTGAAACTTATTATAAAAATGCAGCATATACCTTATCTCTCCTCCTTTGAAACCTATTAAAAAATGGATGTGGGCCCATATTACCTTCTCTCTCCTCTCTCTATTTGTTGGAAAGTTATAAAATAATAAGAGATGGGACCCATAAACTTATAAAATAAAGTGGCAATGTGTTTTGAAATTGTTTGGGCAAAACAGCTGGTGCGCTAACCCAGTCCGCGCACCGTCCAATTTGGTGTGCCAACTGGGTTAGCGAGAGTGGTAGGATTGAAAATCAGGCCCCAGAGGTGGTATTCATTTAATTTGATTTTTGGAGAGTGTCAACTAAAAAATTTCGGTTCTCTCAAAAAGCATGATGCTACTTTTCTTACTTGAATAACAACGGGTTTGGATCCCCTCAAATGAAAGAATAATGGGCTGCTAATATTTTGTGTTGGTTCACAAATTAAAAAAAACTAATTATTTTTGAGTTATAACACAGATTTTTTGAAAAAAAAAATATATAGCTGGTTTTTTTTTTTCAATTTACATGCTTTTTTGATCTTTTATCGGAACCGAATCGACCGGATGTGATTCCGAGTCTGATTTTTTTCGGTCTAATTATTGCTGGTCCGGTTCGGCTTTAATAACAATGCTCAGTGCAGTAGAAAAGAGTAAAGATGAGGACAAAAATGAAGAAAGCAAACGCAAGAGCAATTGCGTTAGCAATAGTAAATGCACTATTGTACAAATCGTGATAAGGGAAGAGCATGGCAACCTCTTATTGGTCGGTTAAGCTGTGGAGATCGACTCTGTTGGTTTTGACAGTACACTTGTCGTTACCTTCTTATTGATGTCACTCACATGTTATAGATAAAGATTTTAGCAGAGCAGTTTTGATTTCATGCAGCTCACATATTATAGAAGCAAAACAATGCTGCAGATGGTGCCCTGCATAAAACTAAAACTGCTCTGCTAAAATCTTCTTTAAACTAATTAAAGCTCAATACTTGTATTAGAGTAATACTTGTATTAGACTAATTAAAGCTCCATGCTTGTTTAAACTAAAACTGCTCTGCTAAAATCTTCTTTAAACTAATTAAAGCTCAATACTTGTATTAGAGTGATACTTGTATTAGACTAATTAAAGCTCCATGCTTGTTTAAACTAAAACTGCTCTGCTAAAATCTTCTTTAAACTAATTAAAGCTCAATACTTGTATTAGAGTAATACTTGTATTAGACTAATTAAAGCTCCATGCTTGTTTAAACTAAAACTGCTCTGCTAAAATCTTTACCCATTTGTTATTAGACTTTGACTAAGTCAAAGGTTGTAATTAGTGAGCTTAACAGAATAAGTTACAGAGTTAGTTAGAAGATTAGACTCATGTACTAATTAAGGTCTTTATATACCGGAGGCAAAATTAATTGTAATCAGACACGGTTGAATAACAAATTCATTACTTCATCTCTCTCAAGTCTCAATTACAAACCTAATAACTTGAGATTGGTTAACATTTGGAAGCCCTTTGGATAAGATTTCTCGAAAGCTTTCTTAGTAAGAAATCTCGTTTTTTAAAGTGTAGTGGAAACAAGGGCTGTTGATTGGACAGGTTTGTCTGTGGACAAACCGGGCTGAACAATCGCTGAACAAAAGTTTAGACGAGTTGTAATACGAACGGTCTCAATGTTCAGTTCAGTATAATTTTTATCGATGTGTTTGATCCTAAAAAGTTGGAATGTTGTCCACTTCTATTTTACATGTAATTAATGCGTTGCTGCTACGACAATTATATTAGGTGTATCAGTATGATGTTAAGAGTAATTGCACTTGTAAGAGAAAATTAGTTGAGTTTCAGCTTGAATGCCAATTGTTGAAAAGTATTATGGACAGCCTTTCAGCCGTAACGTGTGGGCCTTAAATATGGGCTTTAAAGCCATTATGATTTGTAATCTCCTTAAGCACCCCTTGCTCCTCTCTGATCAAATCAACACTAGAACATCATGTGTTTGCCATCTGTTCCAAAGATCCCCTTCCTCGTTAATTCGTCTACAGAGGATCTCCACCGGAAGATGAGATCCTTTAAATATCATCTCGTTTCTCTCTCTCCACACATGCCACAACACACAGATAAACCTTGTCGCCCATTCCTTCTTTGACACTCTCTCAAGCATCGCATTCCTGTAGGATCTGTCCCATGTTTGTGACATCGAATCTCCGATGCACATCAACCTATATCCTAGTATGGCACCCATTGTTCTCCACACCCTCTGAGCATATGAACATTCAAACAATAGATGATTCGCATCTTCCATTTCACAAGAATCACACAATACATGAAGATTTGAGATGTCCCTGAAGATACGGACTGGGCCTTACAAAAAATTAGAAAGCCTATAAGAAGCCTAGAATGCTATAAAGCCCAAAAGGACACATGCAATGAAGAAAAATAGCAATAACAATAATGAAAGTATAAACTAACGAGAATCTCGAGCTAAACAGAACGTACCCTGCCACTGTCAGTCCTATTTGTACTGCTCTAATAACAGACTGACAGTGTGGCTCAAATAACAGATACTGTCAGTCCTATTTCTTCCTTCAGCAAATATGAAAGCCATCTTTCATCACTCGGTCGCGGTCATCTCTGAGACTCTGATACAGTTTTCTCCTTATCTAAAGTTAACTAATATTACCTTTTAATCATGACAAGTATTCTTTTCAGTTTTTGTTCAGAACTAAATTGCCCCCAAAATTACAGACAGTGTCGGAAGAAAAATTCCCTTTTCTTTTGCTTGAAAACGCCCGCCCTTTATCAGGGACTATAATGCAATCTTACAATTTATTTTATTATTATAATTTTGAGAAAAGGTAACTGCTTTCCATTACTAGAATCTGATAACATCTTTTATCCGCTGAAACCAAAACAGCTTAAACTTAAAGGAACCAGCAACTAACAGTAAGCATCCAGACAACCATTATTACTCATGTCAAATAGTAATCAAAACAATTTAAGCGGGATATTTGTTCTTTAGAACAAAAGAAAAGAAATTCAGGCTAATTAATTAGCATTTAAAAGTGTTACGAAAAGTACCATACAGGGATCACTCATCAGAATAATAATTAAAAGAGTAAATTATAAACAAAAACTCTATAGGCTTGTCAAAATTGCAATGGACAATTGGATCTAATTTTTCTAGCTTTTTACAAAGTATGTCAATCATTTAAGATCCCACAAAACAAAACCAGAATAAATACTAATTAAGATTCTCTGTTTCTTTATCCTCGTGGAAAATCACAAAAAAAATCTGGAATAACTATCGAATCAGATGTGTTCCCCCACGGAGTCGTTTCTTTGGAGGAAGAGAAGCAAACACCAGCGTCAAATCGCGCGCCACCAGGTGGCTCAAATTAGGCAACTTCTCAACCTTCTTCCTCTTCGGTGGCGGGGGCTTGTGTGGGGCCGGCGGGCACTCCGTCAGAGGCTTGATGCGGTGCTCCTCAGACGTAGGAGTCACACATCCTTCCACGTCATCGTCAGATGTCTTCTCCCCCAAATCGACATCATTGACGGGTTTGGTTTTAATTTTAGGAAGAGAAGGGACGGACTGGTCTATCGTTCGGATCGAGGTGCCTTCTGATTGCTCCATGGATAAAGAATTGGAATTCAATTGAGGTTGCGATCGAGGGCAAGAGAGAGGGAGAGGCGCGCGAATGAAAATGGTGGGTAAAGGACTGTATATATACATAGATCGGGGAGAGGAGAGAGAAAATAGTTGTCCAAGTTTTTTTTAGATCGAGAAAGAGAAGAAAATAGTTGTCTTATTTCAGAAGGGTCCAGGGAAAATGCATGGTAAGCGAAAAAATAGGAAATAAAATTTTATACTTACGATCACTTGGCCTATCAAATTACTTGCTCACCGTAACCGTGCGTATTTCTACTGGAAGACTAACAAGTTAAGCCAGATCATCGTAGTAGATAATCGTAAATATTCAGATGTGAGTGAGACGCCGCGTGCTTTTTCTTGTGTGGGGCCTGAGTTGTCCCGATAATTTTTAGCAGTACAAGGAATCCAAAGTATACCGCTTCGATTTAAAAATGTCATTGTAATAGTTTCCAGATATATTTATGTACCAGGTGTATCCAATTTATAATCGAGATTTTAGTCCGTTGGGATTCCTTAACCTCAGGACGCCTGTCACGGCAGCGTTGGCTGAGAACATGTTTTTACATCCAATTTATTAGGATGTAAGCTACGAAATTGCCATCCCATTTATTTATGACATGATGATAGTTATAGTAAAATAAGGTATGTTGCATTCACAAAATAGTAGTTGAGTCAAGAAAGGAAGCTTGAGCAGTTGAGCTTGGTCACTCATGACTCATGCCATTAGTTGTGTTGTGTCAATAAATATATATATCCAACTAATGAGTTGAAAATATTTCTATTTTTAACTATCTTATCATTTATGCAGTACTTCAAATAGTAATTTCTAACTAATGAACTTGATTTTTCTATTTTATATTTGTAGCTTATCATTCAAAATGTGGTAGAATTTAATATTGTGCTCTAAATTGGGATATTGCCAAAATATTTGGATTGGATCCGATTTTCTCGCGATGTTTAAATGATGAAGAATTCATTTTTTAATTCTAACTATTTAATTTGGACAACATTAACAAATATACTAAATTGATATTACCACACAAAAAGATGGATAGTATAATTACTCTATATCTTTCATGCATAAACGAAAATCATTAATTATTTACGGTGCAACTTAATTTCTCTGATATCTTTAGAACAAAATTGATAAAAGATCCATCAATTGGTGGCAAGTAGGAAAAAAAATAATAAGAAATATCTCATTGATACTTTCCATTAAATTATATTTTCATACAAACAATTCAACAAGCTCAGAATTAAGTAACGAAAAATGCTTAGCCAAGGACCACTTCTTAATCACAATTCAAAACATTCCATTACTGCTGCAGTCTCTTTCGGCTGCATTGCTGGAGCCTGTAGTTTGTAGTAAATTAATGCATAATTGACAAAACTAATTAAATTATCCATGTTAAAAGTTTATTCGATGGCAAAGAAAACAATAAATATGATGAAATTAATTTACCGTATATTTTGAATATTTATTAATATTAATAATCAATAAGTTTGAAATTTTCAATTTTTACGGATATAGTTTATGTTAAAACCTAAATTTTACTGAAGAGGTGCCTTCGTTAGTGTATTAAAACTGTGACGTGCTGTGTTACACATTACTGAATATGAACATAACATGTTTACCGGAACAACACGACTTGGTAAGATGTGTTTCGACATGTCATGTTTGTAAGTGGACGTTCCGTGTTTGTTTTTGAATTTTACAGTGTGCCATATATTGTTGATTTCTCATAGGAAATAGAACAACAACAAGAAAAAAACCAGATACATTGACAGATAAAACTTTCAATTTAATCTCTCTCAATCTCTCTCCCTTTTGATAAGAGCCATATATTGTTGATTTCTCATAGGAAATAAGATGGGATGATTATTAATATATTATGAGTAAAGATTTAAACTATATAGGATTGTATTGGTTCTCCTTTTAAAATTAATAGTTGATTAAGAATTAATCTTTGATCTAGTGATAAAAATACATATTTTGTGATGTGAAAGATTATAAGTTTGACATTCAGATAAAAAAAACCATTTGTAATAATAATAGGGGTATGAAATTTAAAAGTTTAACCTTCATTTTTCTTTCAAAAAAAAAGAACTTATAGTTTATCATGTTTGCTTAAATAAAAACAAAATAATTTTGTTATTAATAAAATTAAATAAAAGAAAATTTTGAATGTCTGATCTAAAATCATTCTTGATTAAATTGTCTATTACAATTTTTTTTTGAAGTTGTTCCTAGTGTTCTAATCAATTAAATCATAAATGAAGTGGCCATACAACGTTATCTCAAAATAAAATTGTTGATATTAAATTTTTTTTTGGAAGAAAATGAGGGTCTAGCCCACATTTATATCATAATTGGATTTGTTACATAAGGGTGGTAATATAACCACCAATTGAAAATTGAAAGGAAAGGGATCTTGCTCAAAACAGTTGAGTTTGATCCGAGAAGTAAATTAAAGGAAAAGCAGTGCAAATAGATTAATTAATGTAAACAAAATAGGAGTAAAAGATCTGAGGTTGGATGCTCATCTCTTCCTCTAACCACATCAGCATCCAGTGGCTCGTACCAGTACCGGTACCAAGTTCCTGTACCGGTCCGAAGGTGTCAGAATGTGAATTGCCAGAATTGCATCCTTTTGCCGATGCTGCATCACTCTCTCTCAGCTGTTGGCAGTGCTAGTCTGGTTCGATCTCTCTTCGGGGTTGCCGTCTTAATTTCTCGTAATGGTGTAGTTGGCACTTGACTTCTCCATCAAGTCCCCTGCGTGATTATTGTTGTCAGTGAACGATCGAGCGCATCTCTCTCGCCATATCACGAACTGCATGATGATCAAGGCCGATTGCTGAATCCGATACAAGCTTCCCACCTTTTCGTTGTTGTTGACTTCAATGGCTGGCTTGTCTGGCCACCTGTGTGCCGGCCTATACCGGACCAACATGTTATACAACTGAAGTGTGTATGGGCAATCCTCAAAGAGGTGCTGTGCTGTTTCGATATTGGCACGGCACATGAGACATCTACTCACTATAGCCCATAATTGTTGATATTAAATTATTTTTAGATTCCAGTGATTTACTTGTTAGAAAAAATAAATTATGTCTTCCAGTTTGGTAATCATTTATTTATTGTTTACTTTTATTGTGACAGGTGCTTGAAAGAAAAATCATTTGGATTGTTTGAAAGAAGAAAAAGTGGAGGAAAAAAAATAAAGAGAGATATTGCGAGAGCCAGGTATAGGCAGCAGTGCAGGAATCGAGGGAGAGAAGTAGAGATAGGTTCATTTGGATTCTCTGTAATTCCATATGCAATCATTCTAATATTCTATATTATTTTATTTATTTTCCTGTTGTTCGTTACTGTTATAGTGCTATTACTTCCAGATGCAAATCATTACAAAAGCTTTAGCCGGCTATATTTTATAATATGTAATATGTTAGCTGCCTATATTCCACCTTTCGACCAAAGGATACCTAGTTTTCTCTTGTCTTTGTCTGATCCTTCTCCCTCTCAGATAATTGGATTAGGTGACTTTTTCTACTAAAAAGAAGAAGAAGAAAAAGATAAGGTGACTTTTTCCAAACTTTATTTAAATGATACTAAATATCCATAATCAACATTTTGACGTAAAAGTTAGCGTGATGTAATTTTATTTCATAATAGAGACCAGTGTTATAAATAGCGCGCTATAGCGTTTTCGGATCAAAAAAAGCTATGACGCTATGGCCATATAACGCCGCTATAGCAGCGCTATATGGCCATAGCCTCTTTTTTCAACCATTCTGCTATGACGCGATAAACGCTATTTAAACCTTTGATAGAGACCAAAATATAAATACTTATCAAAAATAAAAAATATAAATAACAAAATATTAATTTTTGAATTCATAGAGGTGAACAAAATTTGCTATTTCAAATATGTTTCTTTTATACTTCCCCCTTGGTGAAATTCATGCCGGGCTCATTGGCAAAATAAATAAATAAACATAGAAAAGATGTTTAATGAATTCTCAAAGTATCTGAGTAGTGTCTTGTCAAAACTTCTACAAGATTTAAATATAAGATAGTTGGCGTTAGGATTTTAAAAAGATTCAGTCTTGAATTTCGGTGAGTACTGGACCTTGATGGTCATAACTGTACCAAATAGATGTGCTTTAGATAAGCGGAAAAGAGGAATTAAAGAGAATAAGATGAATTAAAGGGCAAAAATGGCAATTTTGTCCAAGATAATTATCATGCAAAGTTAATATCCATTTAATTTGTTTAAAGCATTTTACGGAACAAATTTCATCACTTTAAAATTTTGATGGATAAATATTTAAATTTAAACTTTTAATGGGAAAATATCTAAAAGGTTAAAATCAATAGCTATGTATAATGTCTTTTTTTGTATTTGGCTCTCCCCAATTCTGAATACAAGAAACAACATGTTTGTTCAAAAAAAATTTTGAAAGCTAATCAGTGTTGGATTTGCTACAGCATAGCGTGCTTAGTTTGTCTCGCAGAAGATCTTAAACAGTAAATTCTGTAAGCCAAAACTGTTGACCGTTTGTGGCCATAACTACAACTAATTAACTATATAATATGCCAGATCAAGATGCTGCGGCATAAGACACGCCGCCTCACAGTTGTACACAAATATTCTCGATTTTTTTTATTTAAAATGTTCCAACTTTTAAGTTTTCCGGTTGTTGTCTTCAGGACAACAAATACAATCGCTGTCGATTTTTTTTTTTCATTTTGAAAATTTAATAAGATGTGACTGTTATATCTTATTACAAAAACATAGATATACTTATGATAGAATTAACTATGGTATAAAATATCATTGCGTCATCGATATTTTCATAATAAAACATCGATGCACTTGTGTTGAAAGATTTCATATATTGAACAAGACCTAACAAATGAAATATTATATGAATTGTGTTTGTGTTATTAATGTTTTTATTGTGTCAATAAATTCTAAGATATGAGACTGTATATTTTTCATACGAGAAATGTATAATGTAATTACTATTAAAAGTTGTTTATTGCAAGTGATGATAAAAATAGTAGTTCTTTGTATATGGTTTGTGCTGGAGAAAATTATAGGTCAATAGTATTATTGTCCCTCATTTATAATGAGTGATGATATTGGGTCCCTTGGTAGAGTAGAATTATGAATACATGCAGTATAGTTGAAGTGTTGCCAACTATATATTTATAATTTACTCGAGAGATCAGAAAACGAATATATTATAAAGATGACACCACCCTACTTTGTATATTATTCATAATATCATGAGGCAAGAAATTGACACAAGTAATGTTGTTTGTAACATTGCTACATGATCGTGTTTTGTAAACTGGTTACATTACATCTACGTTAATTGGATGATTATAATGTGTAACTAGAATACCGCTTATAGTTTGTGGTGATAAAATGATTTATACCCTGCCAATATAGCATAGATCATCGATAAAGTCACACCAACTGAACAAGAAACGAGAAAGTTATTTTATATTTTATATGGTATGTGATATTTCATATGTTATGTAATAAAACACATGTGATAAAATATTAAAATAAAATGTTACATGTCGTAATAGCTTAGTATAAATTAAATTTGATATGTGAATAATATTATTTGGTGACATGTAATGTATATTACATATCATAATATTTCTGTCACATAAAATAATAATGTACATTACATTATTAACGTAACCCAAACATTAATTAATTTAGAATGAAATATACAATTGAAAGGTACACCATGGGATACAATTGGTCATGGTGTGGTTGGCCACACAAAGATGAAATGAGATTGCATGTAACAAAAAGACGGTAATTTGGTATTATTCACTCCAAAGTTGTCCTAATTTTTTCTCTATACAAATATCACTTCACATGTGACTTCTACATACTATATACACTCTTTCTTCCTCTTTGTGGCCGAAATTACACCAAAGAGACAAAAAATTCTGCCATCTCTCTTGTGTTAATTCTAGGTTAACTTAGTTAGGTTGGCAAATTAATTGAGAAATTAATTTTGGAGGCTAACAAGGAGTTACTAGCTTTACACTCGGCATAGATTAGTGGATCTCTAGCAAGATCTAGAACAAATCATTGTTTAGTTCAAGGTGAATACTTAAAGGCAACGGTGTGAAGGTTTCTAAGAGATCTAGAGAAAATCGATTTTCTCTAACCGTTAAATTAACATTTGACATGAGGTATGAGATCTAAATCTTGAATCTTGATTAGATGTATTTGCATAAATATAGATTATTGTTTGTAGTCTTGTATGCAAAATGTTTGATTAAATGTTTTAGTAGAGTTAGCATAAAAGAGACGATATGTTTTAGACGATTAAAAGGGATAAAATTTTTGTTTTCACCCATCTAACGGTCATAAAATCCCTATAGCGTCATCTATATTTTTGCAATAAAACATTGATGCATTGTTTCAAACTTTAAGCGATCATAAGTTTTTCGATTGTATGCAATTTTCTAGTTACTTTGTTTGACTAATTTGCAAAACATACAATAGCTAAATTTAACTATTACTATGTATGAGTGAGTTTGTACGTTCATGATGATTATAATTGCAAGATTAAATATTGAAGAATCAAAGAAAGGTTCATGAATATCTTAATTGCAAGACCAAATTGAAGAACCGAAGAAATCAACAAGACTTTAAGAAGACATAAATTGTAATAATCAAATAAAAAAATTAAGTAAATTTGACATTGTTGATTTCTGTGAAGCAATCGTTCGGAATGGAACCTCGACCGTCCAGAATGGAAATGTGCAAAAAATCACAGAGAGTTTCTAATTAAATCCGTCCAGAACGGTTATGATCCGTCAGGAATGCTTATCAAGAATAACGTTAAATTGGGATAAATTGTACTAACCGTCCTGAACGGACATATACGTTTAGAACGGTTAATATTAATTTAATAATGCATAAAACCTAATTTCAATATTCGTACAGTCCGTTCGGAACATATTCTATCTGTCAGAACCGGTCTGGTTAGATCTGAAGCCCCACTAGAAATAGAGTCACTCCACTTTAGATTTTCCCAAGTTAGCCGCCTTCCACATTCAAAAAGAATTTATTGTGCATTCTTGAAAGCTTCAATTGTTGAGTGAGCTTAAACTTTAATATCTTCTCAACTATCTCAAATCTACTTGACTAATCTATTCTTAGATCTAGTTAAAGTGTCTAGAATTTAGTTCTAGAACATTCCTTCTATAGTGTGGAGATCTACTTAGTGCTCCAGTCATATAGCCGTGTGAATTTCCGCTTGTAGGGCATTAAAGAGCTCACCGTCTCAAGCGTTTTTCGCTCACTATATAACCATAGTTATGTGACGATCCCCTTTGTTGGGACTTGCCAACTCGAGCTTCTAGGCTCACCTTGTACACGAGTTAGGCCGTGACTTCTCACTTTCATTTGGGCTCACGGACCACGAGTTGTATCATTTCTTTTTGGGTAATAGAAAAGGGGCACCGATGCTCTACTCCGGAGACGTAGGCATTTTACGCCAAACTCCGTTATCATCTTGCGTGTCAAATTTCTCTTACTCTCATCTATTTATATTTATTTGTGTACACTTGCTTGGTTGTGGTTTGACTTGTTAGTTTAGAGAGTTTATACGGAAAATGTCTAAGGTTGTTTAAAACACCATATTCACCCCCTCTAGGTGTTGTAAGGACTACAAAGTGTTGGTAGGAAACTCTGATATTAGTGTTTGATAACAATTTAGAAAGCTTGTAAAGAGACGGAGAGTCTGGAGTCCCAGGCATAAGTCTTCGGACATCTAAAGAATCAGAATTGCAAAAAATATCGTTTAAAGCGTCAAAATTCAGATGAAGTTGTTTCTGATTCTACAGTCGTTAATTATTCATAAAAAAATATTTTACAATAATAAACATTCTTAAATTGAGTATCAATATTACAAAAAATGAGGACCGTCATTTACTCTTTTTTTACCTTAACTAAATGACAGAACAAACCAGTATTTATGTTTTGTTTTGTCATTTAGTCAGAGTTATATATTGTGAAGTTGATATTCATCATTAAAAAAATTAATTAATGAACAATTTTACTCCTCAATAAATCCTCTATTCATGTGTTATTTGTTTGTTTAAAGCACATCAGTACTTTGCAACAAAAATTGCTGAACAATTATTGATTATTGCTATAGTTTGACGAAAATATTGTACCAAATTGAATTCAAGTTACAATAAATTTGGAAATTTTTCAAATGGTTCCGTAATTTATAACTCATCTATAATTTCGACTTGATTAAAAAAATATTCTTCTATTAGACATTTTTATCCACTGTAATTAAACAGGTAATTGAAAGTTTATTCATGTATAAGCCTCTCTTTTTCTCTAATTTTCTTCTCATATATTTCCTTTGCAAACATTATCTTCGCTTTTATTTGAAAAACAGAATAAATTAGAAGAATTTCTTAATAAATCATGTTTGAGCTTTGCTAAACTCCATATAGATCAAGCCATCCATGCACGTACAAATTATGCATGAATTGATATAAAAGTTGAATCTTTTTTATTGAATTAAGGCGGCGGCAGTACAAACATTAGCTTAACTAATATGACTGAGAATTGAGGATATGAAGCATTTAGGCGGGAAAGGCCGGTAGCTATTAAAAACTAGAAATCAATAAAGCTCTATTATCATCCAATCAATAGGTTTCAACAATCATTCATTTGGATGGCGCCCTTCTTGCGAATTTTTTTTATAAATCAGAATTAAAAAAGAAATTTATGAAACTAATATGATTAGTTTTTCTTTTTTTTACAAAAATTATAAGAACCGAAATGCCATTTTGATCTGGATTCTTTTATTTCTGAACTGAAATGGCAATTCGATCCGAGGTGGTTTCACATGTTTTCAGAAAAACAGACGTAGCCTTCGGTGTAACACCCATGGACCGAGATGCCATTTTGACCCAATGTTTTTTTAGTCCGGACCGAAATGGCATCTCGGTCCGAACTATTTTTTTCTATTTTTTAGAATTTGCTTATAAATACCACATACTTAACGAAAATTCTAGATCTGAAATTTTTCTTGTTCTCCTTCCAAAAATATACAAATCTATGTGATTAAATAAAAAATAATTGAGTTTTGAGAGTTGAAAAAAACAGAGAGAGTTGGTTCGGGTGGAAAAGAAAAGAGGAGGAAGAAAGGAGAAAGGAGAAAGAAGAGGAGAGGAGAGAAATTGTTGTCTCGGATAAAAAAAATTAGTGGGACCGAATTGCCATTTCGGTCCAGAGAGTTTTTTGGATTTTCTGTGGCTGCTGGACTGAAAACCTGTGGAAGCACCTCGTACCGAATTGCTATTTCAGTCCAAAAAAAAAAGTTTAGACCGAAATGACAGTTCGGTTTTATAGTTTTTGTAAAAAAAAAAAACTAATCATATTGGTTTCATAATTTCTTTTTTTAATTATGGTTTATACAAAAAAATTCCCTCCTTGCTATTCAACTTTACATTACTAATAAAAACAGTCTGTCACGTCAAAACATTAAACAATAAAACGGGAAATTACAAAAATAGTGATATTCGGATATGTACCAATTATAAGGGCTTGTTTTACCATCGAAGGAATTTTATAAAAATAGTGGTATTCGAGTTATTATATAAAAATAGTATTAAAATAGTGCTAATTTAAAAAGTGTGAGAAGAGTAATGTTAGTTTTGTATTATTCAGTATAGGAAAATGTTGTTTGGAGTGTATTAATACAAAATAATACCAATTCGAAAAGGAGAATTTTTAGTCACTACTTTTATTGCTATCATCATTGTTACTAGCAATCTCAACCAGTTCATAATAAATTCAAATATGAAGAACGTCTACAAACTGAATAATAACGCTATTATATTTGGTTCTATCCAAATAAATAGTAACATTATTCCCGATTGATTTCATTTTCATGCACTCAAACACAACCTCATCCAGTCATCAACAAGAGAGAAATTATGACTAAGAAAAATACCGTTCGTTACATAATCTATCTCATCTATTTCTTTGTATAAAAGCTTAGGAAGCAAAGAAAGTTGTTTAACATTGTCAATGCAATGCTGAATAGTTTGTGGCCACATCCACATGGGGGTAAACTTTAAAGAAAGTCCAGAAAGGTAGTATTTCGGTCAATAAGCAGCTGTTCAAACAGTAACCTAGCCCAAAATTCTTTCAACGATAGCATAACGCCCATAATTTATCTTCTCAGGAAAATTGCTCACCGGCTGCAAATGTTACCTTTGTGATTTCTGCCATTTTTGTTTGAGTGCTGACAAATGGCCATCGCCAAAGCCGGCTGGCACATCAGTCGTCCATGACCAGAAGCATGCCACACATCCAACATGACTGGGATAAATGTCACCCACTTTAAGACGAGGCGTGAAGTGCTCCCCGCAAGGCCGCAGCGGATGAGCTGTCTCACTTCGTGGAATATTGCCCTGCTGGAAAAGGCTGTGTACTTGTTTCACTTTTTATAACCAACTGTTGCAGACTAGAGCCGACATAAATGCAACAATCTCCGAGTTTTGCACAAAAAATTTCACGTGCATTTAATCCGAACAAAAAATGAAGCATGTAGAGACCAAAAGTTAGAAAAGAATACCTAGAACCAAAAGCACTCTTGTTTTAAACGATCAGCCAGTAAGTATTAGTTGCTCGCTCCATAGAACAAGATGGTTTTGTTCCATGAATGCTGAGCTGGTAGCCATAGGAGATCAACTCTTTAGCTCATCCATTTATAACATAGTCCAAGGCAGTGTTGTAAATAACGGTATTCGGTCGTCGGACGGATAGGGTACCGATAAGTGATTAATCAGTATGCGGCCGACTAATCGGAATTATGCGGACAATTTGACGTTTTTATTAAATTTATGTATATATATCATAATTTATTAAAAATAATTTATTTAACTCATTAAACTTATCAAATAAACTTAATTTAACTTAGTTTTATTATTATAACATGACACTATGCTTATTTATTCTTAACACATAAGCATTTTACATGTTAAGTAACACATTTATTTAATGAAAAAATAAAATTTAGAATTAAGCATTTTCAAATACTAATAACATATTATTTGAAAGAAATTAAACATTCCAACATAAAATCATTAAAATTAGTTTATGATAACAACTTAATTACATAAATGAACATGTCGTACTAATCGAAAAAATTACATCAGTAAGTAAGAAAAATATATGATATATAAATAATAGAAGGATTAATCAATTTCAAAGTAAGAAGAAAAAATATATATAAAAAATATTGAATGTATATCCAAGTATAAATAAAACTACAATATAAGATTTATAAACCTTATTATCACACACTATCACAGAAGAAAAAAATGTGAAAATAAATATTCACTGGAATAAATGAGAATAAACGGGAATAAACGGGAATAAAACGGGAATAAACGAGAATAAACGAGAATAACCGGGAATAAACGGGGAAAAACAGCCGATTAATCGGAAAAAACGGCCGATTAATCGGAAAAACAGCCGATTAATCGTTTTCATCCGCTAACATGTCTCCGTTAAGAGTGTTCGTGACGGTTAGGCCGCCGTTTCCGATTAATCAGCCGACTAATTGGCCGACTAGACCGTTTTTTACAACACTGGTCCAAGGTATGTAAAATAATGCATCAAGTAATAGTACTCATAATTCATCAAGTAATGATCATTAAGGACGGTTAAGAACAAAAGAGACCTGTTACTGTTAGGCTTGGCATTGTACCACTTGGTCTTGGTGCTGGTAACAGCCATGCTGGCAATATTATGTATCAAATCATATTTTCTTGATACACCTATAAAACATGGGAGGGACCAACATAAATGGGATAGCAACAATTAACACAATTGAAAAGGAACATTCAACTAACTGTTTACATTGCTTATATTATTGTCTGTTCTTGCAAAGTTCAGTATATGTGTCATCTAATCAGCTACTAACAAGAAGGATTAAATAAGAGATAATATAGCCATATAGGACATCAAAAAACAAGCTCTTTATGGAAAAAGAACTTGCAAATATACCATATATTTCTACCTAATCATGACAGAGTACAAAATTATAACTAATGCATATACCAGTGGCTGATCATCCCACCAAAGTAAACAAATTGTATACTAAACTACCCATACAATAAAAAATAAAATAGCTATCATCAATAACAAAATTAAAATTACAAAGAATCTGATGTGAACAGCCTCCAGCACTTTCAATTTAGCACCTGAATTTCTATTTTCCTTCCCCACCAGAAATTGGCTGAAACTTGCTTTTGCAACCCACCACCTCACATATTCTAATTATTTCCAAAGAATAAGACCAATTCTCTGCATACACTACCTTGATTCTATCTAAACAGATTGTTATTTGAACCAACAATGGACCGACTGAAGTTTTCAGGTGCCAAGGTGCAAATGCGGAACCCACATCGAGGGAGCCATGCAAACATTATTATTTACCTACTTAACAGTAGATGTAGAACGGTACAAACCTGTAACAGCATTACTAACCTTCCCATTTGAATGCCTAACATTAAAACTAGCTGCCTTTTTGGGCTTATTTTGGAAGAGTGAACCAAGCATGTTCTCCAGTCCTTGGGCTGTAAATTTTGCATATTTACTCGCGCTTGCATCTTGTTCAACCAGAGGGCCATAATTTTGCATGTAACTCCTGTAAACCGGTACAATAGCCTGTACTACCAAACTACACATCTTATCCTTCAACTCCTTGTCAGAGATAACCCAGTTTAATTGCTTCTGGTACATTTCATTGAACATCTCATTAAAAGATTTCAACCTCTTCTTGACCAAGTCCCGTGCTGTGGCCCGGCCGCCTGAGAAAATCATCAACCCTTCCCTGCTAAGTAGCCCTGGCAATTTACCCCAAGTCTCCCTCAAAAACACAGCCACATGGTAATCCTTGTATTGTTCATGATCTCTCAGCCATGTGTCCCCCAGATGGTCCCCAAGAAGTGTTCCCTTAAGGTGCTTGAAGAAATGCCAATGTGTATTCATCATGAAAATGCAGGCCAAATTTGGGTCTTCATATCCCTTCGACCAGGTCTCAAAATTTAGCTCCAATGCTTTCACTATATTCAAAATGGCATCGATTAAAAGCCTTTCGTGAAACCTCTCCTGTTTCCAGCTCTGCTGGATTATCAGCACCTGTGTTAAAACAGGTCTGTATTCATCAGAGAGAAGTCTATTACAATACTCTGTAATAAAGCTGACGAGGCTAGGGACCCTTCCATCAGGTGGCGGCGTAACATTTCGTTGTAGCTCCACTTGCACGAGCAGCTCGCCAAAAATCTCACATGCCCCTTCCACTACCCGTTTGATCAAATCCCGGGTTCGGGTCTGAATATCTGCACATGCCTTCGACCCAAAAAGCCGATTGAAATCCAACCTCAGCTTGTTAAGAGAGTTGAAAATTTCTAACAGTCGCAAAAGTTTAATGGGGTCTTTCTTTGCATCAGACACTGTGCGACCAAATTTGATGAAGTCTAAAATCCCAGCCCAGGCTGCCACATCAGCAAAGCAGGATGCTGAGTCAGCAGGCCGGCGGTCGAACACCTCAGTGCAGACCTTGTATTCTGATTCTAAAAGGTGCTTAACTGCGAACTCGAGATGTCGTCCCCACCGCTGCACATGGGTCCCGAGCACCTGTGCATCATCTGAATTGGAATCCAAGTAATCAATTCCAAGCGCCTCAAGACTCTTGCGCACATTTGACCCCCGTATGTCAACAAAAGCTGACACACATTTATCAAGGCGATTGTTCGCTGCCAATCTATCAAGGATCCATGAGAGTTTGCGGACTACGGGTACAGGAAGTGGAGACGGTGCAATGGCAATTGCAGTATCTCCAGAAGTCTCAGGTTGTTGCAAAGGGATAGGGGTTGAATGGGCTGATATAACCTGGCAGAACTCAGACTCAAGCCTGTCTAGTGTGGCTGACAACAACCCACCATCAAGCGGTTCGGGCAGGTTCTGGTCAGTACCGGAAGCCGATTTGAGGGAGGAAAGAGTGTCTGTTAGTTGAGAAATGAACCTGGGGTCGGCTAACGAGTGATCGGCCAAGTATTCAACAATATCATCCAGCCACTGAACTGCAAGGCCCGAGTTGTCAGAGAGGAATTTGAGGGCCTCCTCAAGCCGAGTTAAGATGTCTAAGAAGCCCGGCAAATCCTCTGCAGGCCCATCGCCAGAGAGGAGAGGCCGTTCGAGCCCATGCACCGCATCAAAAACCTTGAGCACAGCTGCAGCGGGTCCCACAGCACGGTCAATGTGGCCACCAACCTCCAGCAAAGCCTCACGAGGGGCTCGGATCCGCCGAACAGATGCTTCAAGAGAGGGGAGGCGGTGCTTAATCTCTTCCAAGTGAGGCCCGGCCCGGGAAAGGGCTGAGGCAACGGAGCGGGACCTGTCCAAGCAAGAAGCTAACGAACGGCGAGCAAGTAGGAGGCTCGCCATGGCCCGGTCTTCGTCGGAGTCGGCCTGGCTCTTATCCATGGTTGGGACTTGGGGAAGAAGGTTGTAGAAAGTGAAATGTAGGTGTAAGGAGAGGTTGGATTGGGGTTTAAGAGGGGTGCTTTAAGGGATTGATTTGGTGAGAAAAATGGAGGGAAAAGGGGGGTGAGCGAATTGGGGAAAAGGGGGAAGGAAACGGGGAATTCAGATCCAGTGCATTAACCCAATTTTTGAGTTTTGATCCAAACCGTCCAAGATGCTCTAACACGAATCTTAAAGAGACTGGACCCCACAAATAATACTGGCCCCCTGCGCTACCACCGAATAGGCACCGTACACGTCTAAACTCAAAAATTGGGTTACTTTAGGGGATCCGGACTCGGAAACGGGGCGGAAGAAAGAGAAAGAGAGGGGTTCAGAAAAGGTTAGGAGAGAAAGAGAGCGATGTCATAAAGGGGATCTGGGTAAAGAGAAGTGGGGCATGGGGGAGGAAGAGAAGATGGATTTGTTTGTTGTTGGGTTAAAGCCTTAAAGGGGTGGGAATTTGGGAGAATCTCAGAAAGAGAAAAAAAAAATGATTTTAGCTTGAGGCGGGGGGAGGGGGAGAGTCGGGAAGTCGGGAAGAAGACTTGGGTTGCTTTGGGTGGCTTCAGAACTTCCAGGACTTGACTTGGGTTGCTGTTTCCATGCTCCCGGTGCACAGCTATGTACTACAAGATCCGCTGTTTTAGATTCTATGGAACACATCCTCTTCCAAGTCACTAACTAGATAGGGAGTTCGGGTCTTACCATCTTGCCGGATCCGCTTGCAGTGTCTATCTAGTACAGAAATCCTAATTCCACTTATTTGGATCCATGCAATTTATCGGCCGGAATTTAGGATGGGATGGGTCCACTGAATCAAAAAAAGATGATATTAACATAATAGACCTTGTAATTTGTAAAATGAAAATATGAATTACACCGTATTTGCACCTTAGCACCTCGCATCTTGTTTGGAAGGGAGGTAAAGAATCGGACAGAATGGAATAGAATAGAAAAAAAATTAATATATTTAATATGTTCATGTTTGAATGATTGATGAGGAAAATTAAATTTAACTTTGTTTTCCGTCTTATTTCTTATTTGGTTAATTAAAATTTAAAGGTTAATGAAAAATTCGATGACTGTTGTAAATTTGTGAAAAAACTTGAATGAGAATTATATAGGTAAGATATAAGATTGGGTATTTGTGTTATTTTTTCTGAAATATTTGCAATAAAATTTATTTCCATCTGTTACACCTCAAATCGAAGAAGAAATCAATTCTATTGATTATGATTATGCGAGATTAAACATTTCACTTCGTGTATCATTCACCTCCAACATTATTTTGTCAACTAAATACAATTTCAGAGAAATTTTTCTTTTCTTTCCATTCCCTCCCTTACTGTATTCTCCATCCAAACAAGAGATGAAAGTACAGGAGTATTGGTTAAATGCAGTGTTAAAAAAAAATGAATCAGAGGTATTTCAAATTTCGTATAGCAATATAAAGGTAATTTATGAACCCATAAATTATGTTTTGACGAAAAGAAAGACGAATCAGACAAATTTAAAATATAATATAAATATAAGGCTTTGAGAAAAATATGCAATTTTTGTAAAAAAATGTTTAACAAATGTTGAAAGTTAAGCCACCCAACTATTTAATATTCATGTTTATTACAACAAAGAATTTCTTTCATTCGAATGTCCAACATATAACCTCTCACATAGATATCATGTGTCTTTTTCACTAAATCGATTCCCATAAAATTTTGGCAACAACTTCCCTTGCGTTACAAAATAAAACGATAATACTTATTGTCCGAGCGTATTGCCTTCGACTCGTTCATTAATTACATGCCACGACGCATTGTTTGCCAACTCTGTTTTTTTTTTTTTTTGCGGCATAAATTTCATTATGTCAAAACATATATAAATTATTAGCAAGTGTTCACTTCAGGGAAAACTGAATTTATGTAAAATTCATATTTGTTGATGTTTTGTAGTATGATAGATGGTGCTTTCATGACGAGTCGGAAATAAAAAGGCATTGACTTTATTTTAGTTATCCCGTCCATCTTTTAAAAGAAAGAAAGGGCACCTATTAGTCTACTACCGCCCAAATTTTCAATTCCACAACTTCTCTATAAAATGGTCATTTCTTCTAATTCTTAATTTGTCAATTAACTATTTAATTTCTAGACTATGATTTCACATAGAGGGAAAGAATTCAACAGATGATGTTGAAGATTACGATAGGATTTGAAGACACGATAGCTACACAACACTTAGCAGCATATGTTATATCCAATTTTATTAAAATATTAAATTATAAGATTACAATATCAATCACATTAATATTCAATCAATTATGATCAATTCGCTGAATTAGAATTTTGTGTAATAAAAAAACCTAAAGATTAGTAAAAAAGTAGGGAATATTATAATGGTTAATTAGCCTATATAAACCATTGCAGGGTTTAAGCAATGTAGAGTATTCTTAAGTTCATCAAATTTCTTTGTGAACTCAACTTAAAAACTTATCTGATTGGAACAAGAATCCAAACTATTAAAATCCATCTACATTACAAGTGATGTGTCTACATGCAAAAAATGTAAATTTACGAAATAACTTTTTATGATTCAAGTGGTAAAAAAACATTCAAAAATAAATGTATTAAAATTTATTATAAATCTTCTAATTTTGACCGCTTGACTTTACACTAAATTAATTGGAAAGTTTAAAATTTTCGCATGTTGACGCATCACTCGTAAGATAGATGGATTTCAACGGTTTAAATTCGTCATTTGAAGCTAATCAGATAGATTTTAGAGTTGAGTGCACAAAATAACTTGGTGAATTTAAAAATACTATAGTTCTACTCCTCAAATTCTAACAGTAGGTGGTGCCCTGACCACCCTTTTTGATGATTTTGTTTTTTAAATAATCATAGCATCTTAAAGGACCTTGTTTTGAGGATAAATTTTATCAGAAGTCGCTAAATTTTGTTCTTTGTCACAAATTAATTACTGAAGTTTAATTTTTCTTAATGTAGTCATTGAATTTTTGTTTGTTTCAGTCAAGTACTAACGTTATATGCTCTTCCATCTCCATGTCACTCAATATATTGTTGGTATTTTGAATGGAAAAGAAATAACATAGTGATTTGATTTAAATATATGAAAAGTTCAATGCTACATAGAAACAAATTAAATTTGGAGTGATTAATTCGTGATAAAAATACAAAATTTAGTGACCACAGGAAAGATTTACACTTGTTTGAATTATTCAAAATAAAATTTATATTTATTTTCTCAATCAACCAACTCCATCAATACATCACAACAACATCGTCATTATAAATGCGATCATACTGCTTTGTTGACTACCTCTAGTCACGGCTTCGACAAAATTACAGAAAATTATGTCCTCGACTCGCATTAAATTAATGTGTCATGTAACTTGTAGGTACCAATTTGTTCTTATGCTAAGTACATATTATGTTCAAATAAAATTAGCATGATTGACATTTCGAAGCAAAGGTGGTAGGTGAGCAAATTAAAGGTAAATTTCCCTTCTACAATAATTTACACTTCTCTATTTTAATTTCCAAATCCAGGTTATAAGTTATAACAGAACAATAAATTTTCATATACCTGAAAACTACTTTAATTATAATTAGCTTTTTAACACTTCAATTGCATACAGATCAAAGTACTTCTTGTCTGCAAATTGCATGTTCACACTTTTTGAATATATATTTTGCTACATGCTTATAGTGGAAAATTGTTGGAAAACAAGAGCCTTTCTTCCACTTGTTCTTTATCTATCTGGTCATCCTCTATTTATTAACTACAATTATCTAAATTTTAATTGTTTTATATATAAATCCACTTGTTGTTCACCTAAATATTCACCCTTTCATTTATTAACTATAATTATCTATCAGTTAAGAAAAAAAAATACTTAATTATTAACTACTAAAGTTTAATCGTTTTATATATGTTGATTTATATATGAAATGACTAGATTTTTAATAGTTAACAATTTGTTTTTTCCTTGATGAGGCTACGGTACTATGCATAATGCACATTGGTCCGTATTATGGATTTATATTTCTATTTTCAAAATCCAAACAATCGACCAAACCGTTCAACATGATCTTCATATAAAAATATACTTACTATCCAAATTTTTCATTTTATAAAAAAAAAGTTAACTATATATTTAGATAGATAGAAAATTATTACTTTTTGATGGTACATAATTTATTTAAAAATATAGTAACAAATTCTACAAAAGGTAAAATTTGATCTCCAGTTACATTTTCATATGGAAATTATGTTGAGCAGTTCAGATCGATTGTTTGGACTTTACAAATAGAGATATAGATTAATAGTACAGATTGATGTGCGCTATATATAATATTGTAGCCTCATGAGTCATCACTTTATTTCCTTAATTGATATACAATTATATTTAGCATGTTGGTTGGATGGATCAGTTTGTTGAGGTTGGTTTACTTGCGGGCAAGACTTGGGTTTTTGCTTGTAGTATTGGATTTCAGCTTTGAGTGTGCTTTAAGCCTTGAACACTATTTTTGGTGAAGAGAGTAAGCACTTCAAAGTTCAAAGGCAGTGAAAAGATGCATTTGGTGGAGTTCAGGTGCGAATTTTCTGTATGGTTTCATCACTAGTTATCTACTTATCTTTAGTTAAATAAGGAACTCGGATTTTATGTGGCAAGTACAAACATCCAATCATGCGTCATTCTTTAGCGATTCATAACAAGCCTAAGCACAGACGAATTATTCAGATTTGAGCCGTTTGGCGAATCAATCCGCATATTATTCTGTATACTGGAATTATTTGCGAATTTCACGAATTATATCCGAATTATTTCCTAGGCCAAAAAACTTCTAAATGTATATTTTTTTATTGTCTTGTGGGACTAAGATTTTCAGTCCGGACTCAATGTATAATACCGAAGTATTCTTGAACTATATCCAAATTATTCTCGAATCACAGATTTTGACCTCACCGAACCTTTTTCGGAATATTAAGTTGCCACTATTGAGCACAAAAGTTGTTGGTTAAAGTGTCTCATCATGTCAGCATCTCGCGACACAGATGGAAGTTATGGTCTACCACAGAGTATCCGCACTGTTGAAAGAGATGATAAGAATTGACTTTACCTCATTTTTTTTTCTTTCAAAAAAAAAAGACTACCTTCTTTTTTCAAAGACCGCATTATGTAGTTATGCGCTGGATTTCATTTCGGTTTTGTTTGTCATTTCCTTGTTGGATGGTGAATGTCTGAGTTGGAAATAAAGTCTTGCTGATAGTTTTAACTTTTAAGGCTTCATTGCTCGTTCCGAAATTTTTATAATACCCTAAAAAAAAAAAAAAAAATAGCAAAGTTGTCATCAATATGAATTTTTTTTTCAAAAACACTCTGACCGCTCTATGTTTGAGCGGTCCAATCTCAGTAACAAACCGTCCCACAGTGGGACGGTCACCTCTTCATACCAGACCGCCCCACTGTGAGGCGGTTTGGTGTTTTGTTTTTTTTAATGTTGTGCTATTTTTTATTTTGTAATTTACAGTTCCATTTTTTATAATGATTTATGGTTATAATTTGTTATAATTGACGATTATACTTTTATTTGTTGTAATGTTTTATTGTAGTTTTATTTGTTATAATTTTTATAATAATTTATAGTTATATTTTTATAATTGACGATTATAATTTTATTTATTGTAATGTTTTATAGAGTCCGTCTACTATAACACTAGTGTCATTTCAAACTAAATAACACCACATCTTAAACTAGTGGATCTACTTTAATATTCGTGCAAGACACTAGTGTCATTCTAGTCCTATCTTGTACACGAATATTAAAGTAGATCCAATGGTTTAAGATGTAGTATTATTTAGTTTGGAATGACACTAGTGTTATAGTAGCCGGACTCTGTTTTATAATATGTTATATATTATTGTAGTTTATTTGTTATAATTCTGTTTAAGGTTATAAATTGTTTTTTTTAATAGATAAACAACAAAATTAAATAATCTAAATGGTAAGTTTACAACATAAAATCTAACAATCCAAACATGAAATATAACAATTCAAATATACAATTCTACAAATCCATCTAACTAAAAAAACATAAAAAAACCTAACGACGACGGCGGCAACGACTGTAGAAATCCAACCTAGCAGGTGGATGGCGGTCCTTGGGCGGCAACTGACGCGTCAAGTGAACCTCCTCCTCCTCATCATCATACTAGAGATTGTCCACATCCATCTCCGACGCCGCACTAGCCCCCCAGGGATCCTCCTCCTGCAAAGATAACTGTGTACAGCGGACATGGGAGATCCTCCTGGATCACTGCCTGTGTACGCATCTCCCATGGATCGGCCTCTCAGGTAGAAGGATACGTGGCCGGAGGCGGTGTACCAAATATAGCAGAGGCAAAGGCATCTGCAGCCTGCACCCCACTTCCACTGGCCTCGTGGTCGTGCTCTTTGGTCTCTGCATATCGTAGTTTGTGGAGGCTCTGTACCTCATACCCGGTATCATCTCCAGTAAGATCAGTCATAGTGAACTCAGGGTTGGCCTGCTAGGTAGGAGCCCCATCTTGCATGCTAATAATGTTAGTTTTACTACATACAAATAACTAGTAAGTTAATTAAATAATAAAGAAACTCACTGACAACGCCAATCTGCACCGGAATCCATACTTGTTACATAGTAAGCGCTCCATGCGTTGTTATTCAACACCCATCGGTGGAACGCCCAACCCGAGTCATCATCTGCAGAATTGAAGATAACTTAATAAGAATATATTTTTAAAGAGAAATGATTGTGTATGACACCTTCATATAAACTTGTAATCACCTGTAGGAGGTGGTGTGGGCTTAATCTCACAGTGTGGGCTTTATCTCACGCTAGTTGATATTCTCCCCACTGTCGTGCAACATTCCAATGAGGCACCCGTCCCAGCTAGAGTCCTCCACGACGTGCACTATGTTGGAGTATTTGACATCCTATCGCTCTCCAACCAATCTTCGCCATGCACACCAGGCTGTGTGTCACCCCTTTAATACCGAACAAAAGCTGCACAAAATATTTTGTCATTACTATTAGAGAAACACATAAATAATCATTTTTTTTTAAATATGTCAGTTTCTATTTAATTTACCACGCGAGCCTGGACCGGTCCGAAAGACAAGTAAGTCCTAAAGACATCACCCATGAGTCTCCGTCAAAGGGTCTTACCATAGTGTCCCTATAGATATACCGACATTAAATGATTTAAAATTTTCATATAACATATTTATAAAAATTAGTGAGATTTTAAAGAAACCCTAAACCCTAGACCCTAATTTTTGACTCTAAACTCTAAACCATAATTTCTAAACCCTAATTTTACCAACTCTAATTTTGGACAATTTTAAAAAGAGTGTAACAGTAAAATGAATCGCGTCGGGAAAATCAACAACCCGCACACGATATTCAACAACTCGCAAGGTAATTCCTTAACAATTTCTAACAATTTCAATCGCAATAATTACGAAATATCAAAAATTCAAGCAATTTAATCGCGTTAGGAAAATCAAGAACCCACACACGATAATTGACAATTCAATTTCTACCAATCGCAAGGCACAAAATATAAATAAAATAAGTTATGTCGGGTTATCCGAAAATAATCGAATTGTGCTTCATGATTCGTGCTCCGGCCTCACCTAACCTCAAGCTTCGTGGGTGGGGGCGACCTTGCGATAGAGAGAGAGAGGAAGAGGGGGGTGGCCGAGAGAGAGAGAGGGCGTGGGGGCGGCCTAGAGAGAGAGAGGGAGAGAGAGGAAGGGTGGGGGCGGCCTAGCGAGAGAGAGGGAGAGGGAGGAAGGGTGAGGGCGGAGGAGGGGTGGCTAGGTTTGGTGGTGTTTGGGATGAGCAACAGGGACAGAGAGAGAGAAACGGTGGGGTGGGGCGGTTTGGTTGCGATATTAAAAAAAAAAAACCAAACTGCCACACAGTGGGGCGGTTGGTACTGAGATTGGACCGCTCAGACATGAGGCGGTCAGAGTATTTTTGAAAAAAATTCATACCGAGAGCAGATTTGCTATTTTTCCTTTTTTTTAGGGTATTATTAAAAATTTCGGTTGCTCGTTGGTTGCACATTAATTAGTTTGACATTCGCTCAGCAAAGATCCTTCTTAGAAGGTGAATGTATGATTGGTCGATTTTTGTCTATATTTTCAATACAAGTTTAATTTGTCGGATATTATAGTTGCGATATTTTCAATTTATAATTGAACATCATGATTTAACATTTGTTGAATTAATATTTTTTTTTCAGGTGATGGGTTTTTTGCAAATTTGGCGGAGGTCATTAACAAAAAATTATCATAATATCTAGATTCTTAACTAATTATTATTAGTAACTAAAAATTAAATAAAATATTCACCGAATAATAATTACATAAATTAACTTTTCAAAACATGACAATGTTCGCGCAAAAACATTCTATATAATCCAACACAATCTATTTTAACTAACAATGAGAACATCATTAATTAGACAACACTATTATTTAAATAATAAAATAATTAATTAATTTTAAGCCAATTAAAAGATAAGCAAATTTAATGATGCATAAGCAACATTCATTTTTAAAATAATGATGAAAAACATTATGTGGTCAAGTTAGATTTTATTGATGGATTATTTAAATTTTATATGTATCTATTCGAATAATTAAATTATTTATTTTTGGATTAAATTTATTAAATTAGTCTGAATTCTGATCAGACGGTCCATATTTAAACTCAAAATATGAGTTACTACATGGGTTCCGGACTCGGAATGAGAATGATAAATTTTAGTTGGAGATATATCATTTCTATTCATTATAATAATACACAGAAAGCGAAGTTGCAACCTTAGTTACGTATCCGCAGCTTCCGTGACATCGTCGCCAATTTCGCCATAATTTCCCCAGTAAATTGTTAGAAAAATGAACAATCATCCAATGGTGCGCAAGAAGGGCTTGCTTGCAAGAAACTGCCTCTGCCACTTTCACTTTGGATCTGCGGTCAATACGTACTCGATAATTTAGTTAGATACACCTAAAGGCTTAAAACAATTAATATTTAATACCTAAAGGATAAATGACAAGTGACACAAAATTGTATGGAAGGTAAATTGAGAGGTCTTGTATACTTTTTCTTCCCCTCCATTTCCTTTTATTTTTTCTTACCATATCATTTGCTTGTTTGTATTTTTTTTTTCTAATGAGAGAGCTGGAGGTCAATATTGGAGATAGATCACGTAAGTATTAAGAAGTAATTTTGTCAAATACTCTGTAGGCATATATATGCTAATATCTTATCAAATGAAGAAATATAGATCGCACACAAGAAGCTAACAATAACAAACAATTAATCACATAAAATAAAAGACGGATACATAATTTTATATGGAAACTCTTTCAGAAGAATAATGAAGGAGTATGACACAAATCACTATATCAATGAGCCTTTACAATACAAGCAGATAATCAAATTAATAATACTCTCTATCACTCGCTAAAAATTTTATACGATAATTTATGAGATAGAGTGAAGAAAATTAATAATTGCCAAGCCCATTCAAAATCTAAGTGAAGACCCCCTAATCAACAGGGGTGGACCTACATTGAGCCAGGGGGCAATTGCCCCACCGGATTTGGAGTTTTTATGGAGATTTATAGGTTCGGATCAATTTTTTCCTCATTGGAATTTTATTTGCCCCTCTGGAGTTATGATTTGTAATTTGGACTAAATTCAGAGTTAAAGTTAGGATAAAATTCTTGAATTGTGATTGATAATCAGGATTAGATGTTAAATCATTGAAAATTAGATATCAGAGCATTAGAATCACAGTTAGAGCATTGTTTTTTTATCTAGTACCCAATTAGTTAATGAATTTGAACCCCGATTAGCTATTTAAACCCAATTTGCTATTACCTTGCCCCCTAGGGATCTTAAAAAGTCACTACGTGACCGGATACGGCATGACACACGAAAGATCTGGTCACGGCATGGCACGCGAAAGATCCGATCACGGCACGACACGGCACATGATCATGTGCAATTAGGACCAAACATGACCAAACATGGGCAAACGCGACTAGTCACGGCATGACTAACGTGCCGTGACCATCATTCCAAATTTGATCACGGCACGACCTGTATAGTATTGTAGTAGTAACGGCACAATACATAAAATATTGTAGCAATAATCACGACATGTTTTTAGAACCCTGCCCCTCTAACGAAAATTATGGATTCGCCCCTGCTAATCAGATTGTGTAGAATACTACCATTGGCGAGCTAGGTCTTACTAGGAATAAGCAGTTGCTTACTCCTGAATTTAAAAATTTAATTATTACACTATGTAAATATGGACTTTGCCTACTCTAGAAATACAAATTGTCTATCTTTGGGTCTGAAGAGTCTAATTCCAATCTTAGCCCGTACTAAATTAATTTGTTGAGGCAGCTCAAATCTAACTAATTTCAATTTTCTCCTCCGCTACCCTGGCATTTGCCTCCGCTCCAGAAAAAATTGCCCTATGCGATTCTGACCGAGAAAAACCAAAAACTTGAAAGGAGAGTCAGAAAGAGGAGATTTTGATCGCTGATTTTAAAAATTACGAATATGCAATTTAGTTTGTTAATTGATACCAATTGTTTCAGAAATTACAAGTAATTATCTTAGTAATTTAGATGTGATTCGGTAGGCGACTCGGGCGGAGACAGAAAGAGAGTTATGGAGGCAATTCTAATGCAAAACCGTTGAGAAAAAAAATAACTTAAATCTGACTTTTACCTACTCCTGACTACACTCAATACTACCCGTCAGGAGTGAGGCTATGGTGCTATGCATAGCACGGATGGGGTCCGTGCTACGGCTCAAAATTTGACTTTTCAAAATCGTAACGGTCGATCCGAACCGTTCAACATGATTATAAAATGAATATGTACTTGCAAATCAAATTTTACATTTTTCCCAATTTTTTTACTATTTTTTCGAAAATCACTTGATTTGAACATTTTGGACCATCCAAAAACAGCATATCTAAAAAAATAGTAAAAAAATTCGGAAAAATGTAAAATTTGGTTTGCAAGTACATATTCATTTTATAATCATGTTGAACGGTTCGGATCAACCGTTACGATTTTGAAAAGTCAAATTTTGAGCCGTAGCACGGACCCCATCCGTGCTATGCATAGCACCATAGCCTCACTCACCCGTCAGACCAAAATCACGGTTTGAAATATGGAAGATTCGATTTGACATTCGTACTAGATTAAAACTGACGGCTCAGATCTCATTATTGCACTGGATCTGAATTCTAAAAATATCAGTCTACGACTCGTTAATACTTGATACAAATCTTTTTATTATTAATAGATACTGTGATGCTTTTTCAAGAAAGCCGTCTTTATTATCATCAAAATTAGTATCTGTGTAAGCCGATGTTTTTATTTAGTAATATTTATTTCCAAAATAAATGTTGTAGAAAAATATTCATAGAAATTTAATATTTGGAAGGGTGGGAATTTTGAAATTCCGCTCATGTATTTTTTAGTTAAAAAAATAAAATTAAGAAGAATTAAGGACATATATTCAAAATTCTTGCACTTTAAGAGCTGACAATTGAAAATTCAGCCCGTCAAGAACTACCATAAATTCCAGCACTATCGTCAAAAAAAAAAAAAAAATTCCAACACTTTGTTTAAAATGTTAGAAAAAGAATAACCGAGCTTAGACAGCGATTTAACAAGCTAACTCTTCCTTAGCTGCGAACAATCAACGGCCTTAGTAAAGTTTAACTTTTTTCTCTCATATATATATGAGTGAGGCTACGGTACTACGCGTAGTACAGCCTCTGGTGTGCTTCAATACAGGAAACGTCAGATGTGCGCTAACATTCGTGCCATCTTCTGGCGCTGGATGAGGTTTAACGGAGAGCTTCCGTTAAGAGTTTAAACGAAAGAGCTCATTCCAATCCACTGTCCCAATCATTTCTGCCCCCTTCCTTTTCCGCCTCCTCCCTTTTTCTTCTAAACCCTAGCGAATTCGACAGTGAACGGGTATGGAGCTCGCTTTATCGCCGACGCTCTCTCTCTAGTGCTGACAAAAAAGGGGTTTGTCTTTCGCTCTCTCGTCGACGCTCCGTCTCTACTTTATTAGAAAGTAACCCCGCCCCTCTTTTCGTCTCTTCCAGAAGGACCAAAACCCACCCATCGTAATTCGAAATCGCAATCCCCTCGATCGATCAAGAGCACTGACTGACTCGATTAGAACGCAAGGAGGCATATCCGCTTTTGTCCTTCCCACTTCCTTTCAAGGTACTGCCACTCTTTCTCTGTAGCTTATATCCATTTAGTTTTGGGGGAAGCTTCTGGTGTTGATATAGTGTGCTAGTTATTACAATTTCAGATTTCTTGGATTTGTTTACTGTTACTGTTGATTTTGTGATAATCTGGGGAGAAAAAAATATATTTCATTCAATCTGATTTTATTTTACAAAATCCTAGCTCTATGTATAATACATGGCTTACTAGCCGTTTATTCTAACGTTAATTGTACCCTCGGTACTAATTTTTATTTTCGGTAATTATTGGTACCGATGTACAATCTACCTTTTTCCTATTATAAAAATAAGAAATGAACATATCCCATTTCCTGATTGATTCCTAGCTTAGCTGCTTGATCAATGATGATTGGCTGAGATAAATTCTTCGATTCTTCCTTATTTTTAACATTTACATTAGGCTGCTTGTTTTTTTTTTAATTCTGGATTCCTAGTGCTTTGAGTTAATTGTTTACTTTGTATGGAGAATTGCCAGTTAATTGTTTACTTTGTATAGAGTGAGGCTACGGTACTATGCATAGCACGGTTTGGTCCGTGCTACGGCTCAATCCGTTCTATGCATAGTACCGTAGCCTCACTCATTTATGTATACATCTAGGAGATGAACACAAGCAGCGAGATGTCACTTGGAGCTGCTCCAAGTAGCATGCCATCTTTAATTAGCTCAGCTCCCTCATTGGAATCGCCTATCAATGACAGCCATGGTCCCATAAAGCTCTGGGTAATGATTTTTTTTCATGTTGTACTTTATTTTTTTCATGTTGTATTTTATTTGGTGATACACTTATATTTTATATCAAACAGATGGATTGCAATGACCCTTACATTGGGTTTGAGGATTTTCCAGCTTTGGAGTATCCCATACAACAAGGAAAAAGAGGAGACTTGGTAATAGAAGAAGGAGAAAAAGAAGAAGAAGAAGAAGAAGAAGAAGAAGAAGAGAGAGAGAGGAGGAGGAGGAGGAAGAAGAAGCAGAAGAAGAAGGTGATGAGGAACGGCCACAATGCTTAAAACCTTGTGTCGGTATGGAATTTGGATCCACCAATGAGGCATACAATTTCTACAATGCTTATGGCGGCCACGTTGGATTTAGCATTCGTAAAAATACACAAACGAAATCCAAGTATGGTGTGTCATCTGTGAGATATGTTTGCTCAAAGGAAGGGTTTTCTAAGCGCCAGAGAGCTGAACAAAAAGGGTTGGGAGTGGGAAGTTCTACTAATCTAAAGACGCCTGAGAGAGAGCATGGGAGTACAAGAACTGGATGTAGGGCAAGTATGAGAGTAAAGCTAGTAAAAGAAGTAGTGTGGCAAGTGTCTACTTTCAGCGATGACCATAACCATGAATTGATCCTTTCTCCAGCTAAGAACCGAAATCTCCGATCCCAGAAATGCTTAGGTGCAGAAGAAAAGAAAATAATTGTCAATTTGAGTGCTCAAAATGTGGGCACTTCACAAATTTTGGAGTACATAGCTGATAAGCGGGGGGGAAAGAGAAAGTTGACCTTTAAGAAAAAGGACGTGAGTAATCAAATAGCAACACAAAATAGAAAGATTATTGGGGTGGATGTTGAAACTACATTGGCTTACTTTCGGAAAAAACAAGAAGAAGATGTTGAGTTTTTCTATGCCATAGATGCGGATAAGAACGGAGCCGTACAACATATATTTTGGATAGATGGCAGGGCAAGAAGGGCATATTTAGAGTTTGGAGATGTTGTCACATTCGACACTACTTACAACACTAACAGATATAGCATGCCATTGGCGCCATTTATTGGGGTAAACCATCATCGACATTCTATTTTTTTTGGCATGGCGCTTCTCCGATCAGAGAAAGAAAATAATTTTACTTGGTTGTTCGAAACATGGTTGAGGGCAATGTACGAGAAACATCCAACAACTATCATCACAGATCAAGATCCAGCGATGAGGGTTGCTATTAGGAAGGTGTTTCCAAATACTATACACAGGTGTTGTCAGTGGCATGTGATGAGGAAAGCAAAGGAGAAGTTTTTGACCTTGTACAAATTAAAACCTGGTTTTCAAGAGCAATTAGGGTCTGTGATTAACCATAGCTTGACAGTATCGGATTTTGAGAAAGCTTGGGCAGCCATGTTGGAGATGTATGAAGTTAATGACAACAACCATCTAAAGGTAATGTATGCAAAACGTGCAGAGTGGGTTCCGGCATACTTTCGTGGTACATTTTTTGCAGAGATGTCCACCACCCAACGAAGCGAGAGCATGAATGCTATATTGAAATTGTGGATCAACAATCATACCTCCATTTATCAATTTGTAAGGAAGATTGAAAGTATGGTTGAGGGAATCTGGCATAAAGAAAGCGATGAGGATATCAAAACCATGAATGAGATGCCACGACTATGGTCACGGTACCAAATAGAACAAGAGGCACGTCGAGTTTACACAAGAAGTAACTTTTCCGTGTTCAAGGAGATACTAATGAAGAGTACAGTAGGTGTTGTTGTTGAGCGAGAAAGAGATGTTCTATATGAGGTTGTTATAAGGAATTTGAAGGTTCCAGAAAATTACATTGTTGAAGTTGATAAAGCCAACGAAAGGTTCTCATGTAATTGTAAAGGGTTTGAATTTGAAGGTTTCCTATGTCAGCATGCAATAAAGGTGTTGCATCATGTTGGTATGGAGCACCTACCCTCGCAATATATTCTAAAGAGATGGTGCAAGGAAGCTAATGCTAATGCGAAGAGATCTATTTACGACCGAAGCATGGATGTAGGAGAATCTGAGGCACTGCAGGCATTTAGGAAGGCCACTCTACGCCTTGGGTTTAAAGAACTTGAAGACTTAGCATCAGATTCTAGTGCTGCCTTTAAGATTGTAAAGTCCAGGATTGGTGATATAATAAGGGAGGTAAGACTTATGGTACCAGACACCTTCAGCAAGCAATTAGAACTACCTGAAGCAAGGGAGACAGTACCACAAGAGGAAAGAGAGGAAGAAGACATAGTTAAGGAATCAATCTATCTTGATCCTCCCTTGTCACAGTGCAAAGGGAGAAAGAAGAGGCCAGCACGATTTAAATCTATTGTTGAAACTATAAAGGTACAACGAAGAACTTGCAGCTATTGTCAGAGAGTAGAGGCTCATGATGTTAGAAATTGCCCTAAGGTATTAGTTGTTCCAATTTACTATTTTTTTTTATCACAAAATAGACTAATAATGTCATTATTTTAACAAAATTTGATTAATTTCAGAGGAAGGAAGATCTTGCTAAGGGAAAGAAATAGCGAGATGAAGATGAAGTTGTCAGCTGAGAGGATTAAATGATATGCTTTGAGCACTGTTTTATCTTCTTCATTTATGTGAACTTCATTTTGTATTTGATAATTAAGGGTCTAAATTGTAAAGGTCGTCGTTTTGGTGATATTTTGAAAGCTGAAATTAGATTGATTGTATATTCTAAGAACAAAAACAACTTGGTGTAAAGGTCGTTTTGATATTTTGAAAGCTGAAATTAGATTGATTGTATATTTTGATATAAGAACAAAAACAACTTGGTGTTTTGATAAGTTTGGGCACACAAGAACAACCTGCTGTACTCATGTATAAACTCTGAGTTTCATTAATGAAAAAACAATTTTTCTCAAACAAGAAGTTGCATACTTCCAATAATTTCAATGATGAAAAAGAAATTAACATTCTAATTATGTATACCAGATTTCCTGGTATGGATACAATGCCCACACAATTTGATTGATGCAACATGATACAATGCTTTAATAGTTTCCTAAGAGTTAGAGAACTAGATTTCCTGGTTAAAAATTACAATGTAACTAGAGACAAAATTTCATACTTAAAATAACCAAGAAAGGAATAATTAGGAATCAATCAATCATACAAAGTTTTGGCAGATTGAATTATGAGCTTCTTAGTTTTATTTTTAACAATCTTTTTCTCATTTTTCTCTCCTATAGAGACTGCACAGTGCAATTGATTTCATTTTTCTTACATTCTTCGTCCTTCTAACTTGTGGCCCCTTGTTTTTTTGAGAAAAAATATGAGTCGAGCTCATATTTGATTTCATTGATAATGATTAAGCTACAAGAGTTTTGTATGCAAGAAAAAGGAAAAGCAAAATTAGAAGTAAAATTAAAGCGCTCAAACATCTGAGCCTAGAGAATGAAACTAAGAAAAATTAAAAGAAGAAGAAAACAACAGAAGCACTGAAGGAGAATATTGTACAGAGGTGCAAAATAGAAAATCATGTATAAATTGATTTAGCGATTGTGAATCCGAATTCCTTTTAATTGGCTGCCCCAATCTTCACTGAGCCCTTGTGTGACCGTCCTTCTTTATTTCAGTGGTCGTCTCAGGTAATGTCTTCGTCCCCCATGTTCCTTGCGTCTGTACCAGTATCAAGTCCGGTACCGGTACCAGTGCCAGTACTGCTCTGGTATTAGTTGTTGGTTGTGCCGAGTTCCTTTGGATTTGAACCAAGCCTGATGTGCTTTTGTAATACTGTAGCTGCCATGCTATTTCCCCCATGAGTTCCTCAATTCCCTTGCTGGTGTCAGAGAAGGAACGGGCACACCTTTCTCTCCAAAGCACAAATTGCATAACTAATAAAGCCGTTGTCTGCCAAGCGGTTAGGGCCCCCACCTGCCGTGAGTCGATCACCTGAATTGTGGGTTTTGTAGGCCAAGTTTCCTATTCTCACGACAATATACAAATAATTAGAACAAAACCAAATCGAAGAGCAGTGAACAAAGAATCAAAACCTCCCAATTGTTAGCCCAAGACAACCCGATTAGGATAATTGGAAAGCCAAATCATCTGTTCAGCTCCAATTGGTCAAACCCGACCCATTAATGTGCTGGCGCAAACCCGATTCGGTCATATTTGTTAGTAGAACAATGCCAACTCAACCAGTGCTACTCTTCAATGCATGTTTTAGTAGTGGTCTTGGGCACATATTATAAAACTCGGTAGAAGAACAAATCATGACATTAATTTTACTGCTGGAACTGGTACACAAACCATGACATTAATTTTACTGCTGGAACAAATCATGACATTAATTTTACCTACTGATAGAAGATGGTCCAAGGTTCGCTGCTTTTCCCTCGGTTGTATCCATAGCTGCACAAAATTCACAACATAATCAGGAAATAATTTAACTAACGACGAACAAAACCATAACTGGTACTGGGATTCTAAAATTGGTTCGCACTTTGCAGAAGTTCATTTACCTCCAATACCCTTCTTGCAGATGAATTTTGCAAAAAAGACCCTGTAGAATTTGATATGGGGCTTTCGGTCTTGTTTTCAGCTGATCCAAGCTTTTGTTTTAAGCGAGGTTGGCCGTCTTCTATGGCAGATGCAAAAACACCCGACTCGCGCAATCCTTGAATAATCGACTGTTTAATGAATACTCACCTTATATTAGGAATTCAAACAAATAGACAGGAACACATTGGTCATGTACCTTGGTGCCTAACAAGAATTTTTTTTTAAAGAAACACATTGGGGTAGTCCATTGTTCTACATGCTATCACAGAGAGAGCATAGATCTAAGATTAAAATAACGCTAAATCTAATAACCTACATATGGATACTGGGTTCAATGCGTGTATCTTGGTTCTATGAAAGATTATACCTATTTTTGCAACTACTCTAACCAAAACAAAGAGCAACCTATAACTAACAAAAACAAAAACCTCTGCATAAACACCCAATTTTCCAAAATTGCTTACTAGCTGATGCTGACGCATACTATTCTACATTCCTATTATAGAACTGGCAATTCTCCATACAAAGTAAACAATTAACTCAAAGCACTAGAAATCCAGAATTAAAAAAAAACAAGCAGCCTAATGTAAATGTTAAAAATAAGGAAGAATCGAAGAATTTATCTCAGCCAATCATCATTGATCAAGCAGCTAAGCTAGGAATCAATCAGGAAATGGGATATGTTCATTTCTTATTTTTATAATAGGAAAAAGGTAGATTGTACATCGGTACCAATAATTACCGAAAATAAAAATTAGTACCGAGGGTACAATTAACGTTAGAATAAACGGCTAGTAAGCCATGTATTATACATAGAGCTAGGATTTTGTAAAATAAAATCAGATTGAATGAAATATATTTTTTTCTCCCCAGATTATCACAAAATCAACAGTAACAGTAAACAAATCCAAGAAATCTGAAATTGTAATAACTAGCACACTATATCAACACCAGAAGCTTCCCCCAAAACTAAATGGATATAAGCTACAGAGAAAGAGTGGCAGTACCTTGAAAGGAAGTGGGAAGGACAAAAGCGGATATGCCTCCTTGCGTTCTAATCGAGTCAGTCAGTGCTCTTGATCGATCGAGGGGATTGCGATTTCGAATTACAATGGGTGGGTTTTGGTCCTTCTGGAAGAGACGAAAAGAGGGGCGGGGTTACTTTCTAATAAAGTAGAGACGGAGCGTCGACGAGAGAGCGAAAGACAAACCCCTTTTTTGTCAGCACTAGAGAGAGAGCGTCGGCGATAAAGCGAGCTCCATACCCGTTCACTGTCGAATTCGCTAGGGTTTAGAAGAAAAAGGGAGGAGGCGGAAAAGGAAGGGGGCAGAAATGATTGGGACAGTGGATTGGAATGAGCTCTTTCGTTTAAACTCTTAACGGAAGCTCTCCGTTAAACCTCATCCAGCGCCAGAAGATGGCACGAATGTTAGCGCACATCTGACGTTTCCTGTATTGAAGCACACCAGAGGCTGTACTACGCGTAGTACCGTAGCCTCACTCTTTTATTTATTTAGTCAGAAGTGACTTTTGAACTGGGATCAATAACTCATATTCAAAACATTTCTTTCAGTAACACACAAAGAAATATTTTAATTTTTCTTACAGCCGCAAAAAGTCCGGTCTGAAAAATATTGATCTAGGCTATTTGTCACAGTCTTTCTAATAAATTCAGTTATATAGTATTTCATCTATTTTCAAAGAAATAAAAAAAACATTTCTAATATTTCAATACTAAAAATAAATATATCAAAACATTTTCAATTTAATTAAAAAAAATAAAAAATCTTATATCTGTGAAATTATTTTCCGAAAAGAGACTGTCCAAATCCGGAACATTATTTTCTGGATCTAGGGGCTGGATCAGAGAAATAATTTTCCGGTTTGGGCAGTTTCATAATTTTTTGTAAAACCTGTGCAAATTTGTAAATTTTAAACTTTTTTTAATATTATAAAAATTAAGGTATTTTCATGTAGAGTGCACATTATTGCTTCATTAAAATCAACACAAATAGCGCCAGCGAAGATCCCTGTTTGGTGAAGTTGAATAAAAAAAAAGAGAGCTTAAAGGTCTCCTTGTGCTCCAATTATGTCACATATTCTTATTTTTGATTTTAAAGTCCAAAAAGTTGATTAAATTGCTTAACAATAATTTTTGTATTAAAATATATTTGGAGATCAAATTTTATATTATTTGAATTTTTTTACTATTTGTTTATATAGGTACAAAATTATTGTTTTTCAAAAGATTCTAGACCATCCAAAATAGTGATTATGTGCATATCTAAATCTATAATATTTTTTTTTAAATAATATAAAGTTTGGTCTTCAAATGAATTTTAATATAGAGATTATATTGAATGGTTCAAATTATCTATTTAGACTTCAACAATAAAGATAATAATGTGAAACATAATTTTTTTTTTTTTTTGGTTTCGTACATGACGCGTAGGTCTTTGATCTCATTCATTCATTACACAACAGAAGTCTAACTCTGATCTCAGTCATTCATCTGGCATGCCAGTTGTACCTCCTGGTAGTATCGCACGCAGGGGGCCATGCTCAGTGGTTTTCCCCCCATAATGGCATCATTTCGGACCCTCCAGATTGCCCAAGCGGTACAAACAAAAGTTCTGACAGTACGCTTCGGTAATCAGAATACTTTCGCAATTATTTCCTTAAAGGAACCTTGAATCAGATCCGAATTGATGTTTAGAGGCGATGCCCACCAGACCTCCTTTGCAAAATCACACCAGAAAAGGGCATGCTCTATCGTTTCAGCCTGGAGATTGCACAGCTGACATATGACCGGTACCATTTGGATTCTAACTCCTATCACCCCCCTTACTGGTAACGCCTTGTTTACACCTCTCCAGAGAAATAATCTTAGTTTTGGAATGATACTTGAACCCTTCAACATCTCCCAAAAGGCCTTGTCAGTAACCGGATTTTGATCCCCTTTAATGAGCTGGTATGCTTTATAATTGAGAAGGACCCATTTTTCGCATAAGTGAAGAAGAGTGAGCTTGGGGCACCTTCAGTCGAGGTGAGGATTTGGACCGATGTTGCAATAGACAGTGCTTGTTGGAAGCCGAAAAGGGCCTGCAACTTTTGGAAGTCCCATGTCCTTGAGTCTGGTTGGATTAGCGAAGATACAGTCATCCTTCTTTGAGAGGCGAAGACAGCAATGAAGTTCTGCCATGCCGGGAACCAAGGCTGGGAGAAAACACCTATTTCCTCTCCCTTGCCTGAAACATAATTTTAAAACACAAAAATACTAGAGCATTGGAGCCCTTCTTTAAAATGATTACATAAACAGAAACTTGGCTGTTTCGTTTATGATCTGAACAATCAAGAGCGTCACTCCAAAACAAATAAAACTTAAAACGAAAATTGCAATAAATAAAACTTCTATTTTTCACTCTAGTCCACCTTATTTTATTTGAATGGCATGGACGGATTCGAATCCCGTGCGGTACCCTATCGTGTAGAATGAGATCTGCATCATGAGTTATATATAACCCGACACAAACTTTAAAGCGGATCTCTATAATCTGAATAGGCACTGGAATTATTTTGACTAGGTTAGAAGTTATTCTACATGATAAGTTACCGCATAAGACACTCATGTACATAGACTATTTTTATTGAAAATAAAATATTATAAAATGCATTTTGTATAGACTAGAATCAAGGTTTTAAATAGCTAACTATTAGCTACGGAATAGCTGCGCTGTAGTTTTCTCGGACCTTAAAAGCTATGGTGTCATTTTCTATGCTATAGCTAGCTATAACTACGCTATAGCATTCTTTTAAATTTTCCGCAATGACGCAATAAACACTATTTATAATATTAACTAGAATAGATACAATTTCATCCTTTTCACCTTGAATGGTATTTATCTCACATAACATTAATTACAAATTCAGTTATTAATATAAATTTAATATGTGCCACAGATAAAAATATACTACTTTGCTTTGTTTGAAAAAAATATACAAAATCACAAGTTTATTGTTACAAAACTTTTTGTGACATTAGTTCACGTTCCATATGTTTATTTTTTTGTTTATATAATTATACGGAGTCAATAAATGTTTGCTTGATTCATCGAGATCAACAAAATTCGTGAAAATTAAATACGAGTAATTTCAATTACATAATTTTCCTTTCAACATGCAATATGAAGCAAAATATGTATTAGTAGAGATACAGGTGATCACATCTCGCAAGTAATCACATTCATCATATTTTATTCAAATGGCACGTATATATTTATCAGAGTTTTAGCTACTATTCAGAATAGCTACTATTCCGTATAGCTGTTGTTCTCACTAGTATGTTATTCCTAGTATTAGATGGAATAACTGCTATTCTTGAGTGTGAAAAGAGAAAAATGCTTATTTCTCAAATTTTCATTAACACAATCCTGAAAATGTCGAAGTTGACACCACTTCTCCTCATCTCCACGTCATGACAATTCATTTGAGACTCCACTTAACTATTTTTCTTCTTAATTAGCACCACATTAACACTATTATTTCTGAGTTCCAACTATTCACTATTCCAAAGTACAATCCAAACAACATTTTTTACTAATTCAAATAACACTATTTTCACACTAATATGAAAAATATTATTTTTTCTGTATTCTCATCTACTAATTTCAATTTCTCTATTTTTACACTAATCTTTACACGACTCAAACATACCCAATCTTAGCCGAATTGTATAAAATTTCATGCGTCCCTTGTACCTAATTAAGATTTAAACTCGTATTACATTAAAAAATAATATCACTGAATATTATTAGATCAGAAATGGATGTATATTATTAGATCAGCCTCTAACATCAGATCATACGGCAAGTCGGCAGTTAAAGCCAGTGCTCCAAGAGCAGGCAAGGTTTCTAACTCTTACGCAATGGCAATCTCGTAATTCTCTCAATATTGCATGTCATCTTCAATCCCACACTGTTTTATAGCTCCTCTCACTCGAATTCTCTTTAGCCCGATTCCGAAGAACCAGCAAAAATAGCTACTTTTTCTTGTTAACCAGAAATAAGCAAACAAAATCTGTAAATTATAAATAAAATAGAAATAGCCCTAGAGCCTATATCATCGATGGGTCCCAGGACGAGCGAGGCCGCCCTCGCCAACGCCAACGCCAACGCCAACGGCGGATCCAAAGATTCTGACCCGGAATTCGACTCCGACACTTCATCGTACAGCTGGAGGGAGGAGGCGATCAACGGCGGGACGTTGCGCCACGTTGACCTGGATAAGGGATCCAACGGCTGGGCGTCGCCTCCCGGCGATCTTTTCCATTTGAGAGCAAAAGGATACTTCTCGCGGCGGAAGAAGGTGCCGTCGGGAGAGTGGTTGTTACAGCCAGCTGGCGTCGATTGGCTCAGATCACCCGCACGTCTCGATCACGTGCTGGCCCGTTCGGACAATCGCGTAACCGCTGGTTTGAGGCGCGCGAAGAGACTTGGGGTTGCCAAAAAAGGATCATTTATCTTTGCTGTTAACCTTCAGGTTTGATTTGATTTGATTTGTATCTGTTTGGTTATTTACGATTTTAACATTCCTATGTTCGTCAATTGTTGGTTTATCTGCGCCACTTTTTTTTCGTGCGATATGGTGCTGATATGGGGAAATTTAGATTTGAAATTAAGAGTTTTCCACACGCTAATATATTTATTAAATCTCTATCAACTCTCTTGTGTGCACTCTTCTTCTGTTGATTGTTTAAGTGTGTGCGATTGAGTTATAAGCAAGATTAAAAAAAAAACGAATTCTGAAGTCTGTAAAGTACATCTCCTTCCATTTAGTTATATTAGATATGTACTGGTCAGTCCATGTTAGCTCTATGATAATTCTTGAGTCAGTATCTATTTTTGTTAGCTGGCATTTTCGTCAGTTGTATTAATGGTTTTCCTAATCAGGTCCTGGCCAGGCCAGAGGCATATAGTGCTGTATTCTACTTTGCCTCAGAAGAACCAATTCAACCTGAATCGCTGCTCCATAAATTTATTTATGGAGACGACGCTTACCGTAATTCCCGATTCAAGCTGGTAAATCGCATTGTAAAAGGCCCCTGGCTTGTCAAAACAGCAGTCGGTAATTACGCTGCGTGCCTCCTTGGGAAAGCACTTCCAATCAAGTAATTGCTTTCTCTTTGCTGTCGAGATAATATTAGCATCATGTTGTAGTTGTGACCAAATAATATTTTTGGCAAAATACACTAAGATTCCAACTCTTCTGATATATTTGTTGATATTGACAATTTTGCCTTGCCTTCTCCGGGTGCCATTATTTCTCAAGTTAGAATCAATATTAGAAATTAAAACGTGGAGGATCGAGTGTAAGCTGCAATCTGTATTAACCTGTAATGTACCAATCTGGCTGAGCTTACCTACTTAGTCTGGTCCTCTGGGACAATCTAGACATATTTGATCAATTCAAGCTCTATTTGAACATTTGAGTTTTATTTGCAAATAATATTCCATGTAATTTACAAATAAAATCCCGTGTAATTTGCAAAATATCCAACATACACATGCAATGTCAGGTTATATTGAAATCTTTGCCCCTTCCCAATGTAGGTATTACAGGGGAGATGATTATCTAGAAATAGACGTGGACATTGGTAGCTCGGCGATTGCTAGTGCAATTTTAGGTCTGGCACTGGGTTGTGTAACTTCTGTTACAATAGATATGGGGTTTGTGGTGGAGGCACAACAAGAACAGGAGCTGCCAGAGAGGCTGATAGGAGCTGTCAGAATTGCTCAGATGGAGATGAAATCAGCTTGTTTTGTTCCTTCCGTTCCTGCCCCCGGATCCTACTGATCGGACGGCGGCTGGCTGATTTTGTTACATAATACTAGTGACCAGTATAGAGGTTAGTGTTTTTCTTTGTTGCTAGTCCTGGTTTGGTAAATTTCTAGTATGGACATGAGAGGTGCATACTGAATCCTGAAAACATGAATATGCATATTTCTTGAATTGAAGCCACTTCAATACTTCATTCTGTTGAAAAAGCAATCTGAATACAGAAAGGAAGAGAAGTGTCTTCCATATCCTAAAATCGGGCTTGTCACTAAGACAATGATTTTCTCTCTTGTCATTTCCTTCCTAGCCTTCTCCCCCTTATTTTTTGTATGTTTGGTCCTGTCCATTCATGCAACTATAGATGGATTGGTTTACTTAGAGCACGCATCTCTTTTGCTGCTTTCTATATTAATGTGAAAGACTATACAACAAATTAAACAGTAGATTTTTTCTAAATCAGATGGCGGCCTAACCCAAGTTCGCATTGTTTCTTGCCTGGCTGATGCTGACCTTTTCTTTTGCTTCTTTCCTTTACTTTCAGTGCTATTTGGGTTCCATCTCTTCTAGAATCATTTGTGTACAATCTTTACTTTTGGTCCAACTTATACAGTTCAAAATGAGAACACCCTGAATCATTGAATTTTACTTGTAGAATCTTTTGTGTTATGTTCATTTATGAACAAAGAGTAAGGAAAATGTTCTTTTTCAAAGTAGGTTATATGATTAAAAAAGATAAATTATACAGCTGTTTCATAATATATTTTGTCCCTTGATTCCTTGAAACAAGGATTCAAGCTTTTGTGATTTTGATGCATGACTGTGCAAGTGATGTGAATTATGGTTTATTTTTGTTGAATGGTTGTACTGGTCCACTGAAGATTCAGTGTACTTTGTACTTGGTCATAACTCACAAGGGGTACTAAAAGGATTTTAGAGGAGCAGAACCTGATATTGTAGTGAGATTTTTGAGTATATTTACAGCTTGGCACTATATCTACTTCATTTTTAGCTGTCTTTTCTTTATTATATAAGAACTCTGGATCTGGACCATGCTTGATGTGTCATTTTTATTTTATATGAATCTGCATTTCTTGTGGCAATTAGAGACAAAATGCATTGTGTGGTCTTTCAGTGCCAAATAGGATCCTTATATTTCAGAACACTAATAAGTGGCAAGTAGATCCTCACAGAAAAGAAACAAAGGCCTATACTTTATATGGATTAAGCTATGGTACAATTTCCAATTTGTACTGGCCATAACGGGTTTTTAAACTTTTTTAGAATGTCAGAGAAAATAATATTCTAACACAGTTGGAAGGCATTGGTATCTGTAAAAATTCCCCTGATGTAAAGTTCAACCTTTCACTATTCGCCGAAATAGCTGATGAATTATAATATCTTTTTAATATGTAGGAGCATAGATTTGAAGCCTTGAAATGTGGATCGACATTGTATGGACGATGCCACCTGGAAATTCCGGGGAGAGGAAAAATGGTAAATCAGCTTCCATGTAATGAAAAAAAGGGAAAAAAAGGAAAATAACTCTCTTCTTAGTTAATACTCTGTAATGATCTCTCTTCTCATCGGTTACAATTGATTATATAATATTTATTTGGTTTCTTTTGTGTTGTTTCCTTTCGAAGAGGAAATATTTACGTTGACATCTATGAGGTCGTTAATGAACATTATGAACTTGTATGGCAATTGGCTTCTGCCGAGTCAGAAGCTCATTATCATTTGCCTGAGCAACACTACACTGGCGACTGGCGAGGGATGCTATCAGCATGCTGTATATTAAATCGTCGAACATATTTTACTTCCATGCTGCCGATATTTTTATTAATATCCAAAGTTGAATAGAAATTAATTAATATACTCAGATTCCTTGAGTATTTATAAAAATATTACTACAGGTTATTTTTAGCCGGTATTCTATTTATTTGCTTACCGGCTATTAAATAGCCGGTACCTTTAATTTTTTTTTTTAGAGAAACTATGAAGAGCAAGATGTTGAAATCTAACACTACAAATTCGAATTTTAGTTTAAATTATTGGTTAGATTACTTCTTCTGATGTATAATTAGCATATTTATACTAAAATACGTTAAATTACTTGAAATTATGTTAAATTACGTTGAATTACACTAAATTACATTAAATTAAGCTAAATTATATTAAATTATGTTAAATTACGGTGCATCATCGATGTTTTTGCAATGAAACATTGATGTTTTATTAGCTTTAGCATTGGCAATTAAGTAGGGTAGTGCTAAAAAAACATCGGTGCGTCGCTGATGTTTTTGTAATGAAATATCGATGTTTTATTAGCCTTAGTATTGGCAATTAAGCAGGGTAGTGCTAAAAAAATATCAGTGTGTTGCCAATATTTATGTAATGAATATCGATGCACTTATGTCGTCTTTAAGCTGTGCATAAAGCATCGGTGCGTCATCAGTGTTTTTGCACGAAAGCATTGTTTTAAAAAAAAAAACTTTAAACGGTCATAACTTTGGCTAGGAAACTCGAATTTGCGTGTACGACCCCAATTCGGAAAGCTTTGGACGAGACGGGGGCAATGGCGCCCTCAAGGTCATTCCCAGGGGGCCGACGGAATCAGAATTGCAAAAAAACGTCGTTTAGTGCCTCAAAAATTGAGTTAAAGTTTTTTATCATCGGTAGACACACAACGACCCATATGCTGCTAGTGACAGTGTCGTATGTGGCTGATGATTAGGAATGATAAAAAACCTGAATCACATTAAAACAACTGGATCAACCTGAACTAGTGAAATTGTTAAAACTTAGTACCTAAAAAAAAACGTAGTTTAGTGTTCGCATGCGGCTAGTGAATTTAATTACCTGAAATTATGTTAACGGAATTTTGCGTATTTCAGTATAATTATTAGAATTTTGCGTATTCCAATATAATTAGCCAAATTAGCGTAATTAGTGTAATTTAACATAATTTCAAGTAATTTAGCGTATTTTAGTATAAATATGTTAATTATACATCAAAAGAAGTAATGTAACAAATAATTTAAACAAAAATTTGAATTTTTAGTATTAAATTTCAGCATCTTGCTCTTCATAGTATCTCTAAAAAAAAAAAAATTAAGAGTACCGGTCTTAAATGGCCGGTAGGCAAATAAATAGGGTACCGTCCAAAAATAGTCAGTAGGGGTATTTTATAAATACCCAGAGCATCCTATTAAACTTTGGATATTAATAAAAATGTCGGCCATGCTGTGATCATTTAAGCTTAAATTTTGTTTTGTCGGATTTTTGTATAGATTTGTTGTGGGCTTGTGGCTAATCTCATCATAAACAGTACTATTATGATTTATGGGCCTATATGTCCCAGTAGTCGGGCCTTAGGTTCTTTTGCCAAATCTCAACTTGAAGGCCAGAAAACCCTCCAAGGGCTTAGGCCCAAGTGAAGGATTAACACTGGTCCGGACTCCGGAATTCTCCATGACCAATCGTTTTCCTTTCCCCACAGGATGCTTGTAAGTCGTATCTATGGTGGCATTTCAGGTTCAGTTCTCGCATAAGGATACTATAGTTGTGTCTATCTCAAGCCGTTTAGTTTCTTTTTCTTCGGTTAAAGTAAGCAAGGTTCACGAGAACCCTGTTTATAACTAAAAGTTGTGTCCAATGCTTGCTCGCTTTACCAAACAAATTGAGGCTTGCAAGCTAAGTTTATCCGATTGATGTTACATCGTCAAACACAACAGAGATTTGAAAAAGGGGCCTGCCATACGAACAAGTGCATAACTCATAAGCCCTTACAACATCCCTCAAAATTTATATAAACTTGGTTGATACTACAAGATCTCAAAGTAAAAGATAAATAGTATTAAACTCATTAACAGCTAAAACTACATATATCAAAATTCGTTAATCATCACAACCCATTAAATATGCTCTTTCACTGCTAAATTAATCAGCTTAATGATAGCAATCTATCAAATTTTTTTTTAGATTGCTTGTTAGATATTGCTTGACAGCTATAGGTTTTGAGATTGCTTGTTAGAGATGCCACAGCCTAATGGACTGATATGGGGCCCAATGAGCCCTTTGCCTTTAGCAATGCCCCGGATCATCCGAGGTAACTACAACTTTCAAGTTTGGATCCAGACTGTTCAATCAGATTCCGACAGTACGATGGAAGTTCGGACTAGTGTTGTAAAAAACGGTCTTAACAGCTGATTAAATGTCTGTTTAATCGTTAACTGTGGCCAAACCGTTATGAATACATTAATCGAAGGTCTGTTAACGGATTTTTCCGATTAATCGGTCGATTATTCCCAATTATTTCATTTATTCCCGTTTATTTCTATTTATTTCCGTTTATCCAGTGAATATTTATTTTCACATTGTTTTTTTTTGTGACTGTGTGTGATAATAAATTTCATAGATTCTGTATTGTAGTTTTATATGTGCTGGGATATACATCCAATATTTTATATATATATTTTTTCTTTTTACTTACTTTGAAATTGATTAATTATTCTATTATTTATATAGCATATATTTTCTTACTTACTGATGTAATTTTTTCAATTAGTACGATATGTTCGCACATAAATTAAGTTGTTATTATAAATTAAATTTAGTGATTTTATGTTTGAATGTTTTATTTCTTTCAAATAATATGTTATTAGTATTTGAAAAACTTAATTTTTGAATTTATTTTTGCATTAAATAAATGTGTTACTTACACATATAAAGTGTGTATGTGTTGTTAAGAAAAATAAGTGTAGTGTCATGTTATAATAATAGAACTAAGTTAAATTAAGTTTATTTGATAAGTTTGATTAGTTAAATAAATCATTTTTAATAAACTATGAATATGTACACATAATTTTAATGAAAATGATTAATCAGTCGCATAATTTCGATTAATCGGCCGCATACCGATTAATCGCTTGGCGATACCCCTTCCGTCCGACGAGCGCATACCGTTATTTACAACATTGGTTCGGACCAATCCGACCTAGGTTAGAATTTACGGATCCCTTCAAAATACGTGCTGATTTTGATCGGACGGTCCATATTTAGACTCGAAGTTTGAGTTACCTTGGGTATGTTTGGATGGGAGCTAGAATAGCGAAATTTGAAATTAGTAGATGATGATAGAGAAAAAATAGTGATTTTTATATTAGTGTGAAAATGGTTCTATTTTGATTAGTAAAAATGTTATTTGCATTATATATTTGGAATAGTGAATAGCTGTAATCGAGAAAAAAAATAGTGTTAATAATGTGCCAATTAAGAGGAAAGATAGACAAGTGAGGTCTCAAATGAATTATCACGACGTAGAGATGACAAAAATGACGTCAACTTTGTCATTTCGGAATTGTATTGGCGAAAATCTAAGAAGGAAATATTTTTTTTCTCTCTCTTCACACTTTTGAATAGTAGTTATTCTAACATTTACAAGAAATAACAACTATTCTAACTATTTCGAATAACATAAATTTGTTTAGATGCATATTGTTATTCCGAATAGCTCGTGTTCTCGAATAGTCTCTATTCTTAACACATCCAAATTAACGTACCGCTGCGTTTGGATGAGGCAAAGAATAGTGCTAACCCGGATTAGCGACTATTCCAAACTACTTTTCTACGAGTGGATGTGTTTGGGTTAGCAAAAAAGAACTATTCTTTGTTTGTCTTTTATGAGTTAGCATACTATTCTACTAACCCAATCAAAAGTTGAATTAACTCATTATCTCAAATTTAGAACAACTCACTATTTAACCCATATCCTGGAGTCCGGTTTATTCTATTTTCACAGGTACAAACTAAGGATTGACCGAGCTGATTAAAATTTAATGAACAGTAAAATTTGCATGAAATTTGTGACCCTTCGTTTATAATGAATAATGAGCAAAAAAAAAAAAAAATGGTAAAAATAAAATATTCTTTTCTTTAAATCAGCCCTTATAAATTTATAAAAATGACTTTGGTTTATAATATGATGAAAGCATCCAATGTATATGTTACTCGTTGCCCCGACATTTTTATTAATATCCAAAGTTAATTACAAATTAATAATTATATCCAGAACCGTTGGGTTTTTCCAAAAATGTCCAAACCGGCCACAGAATGACCGGTTTCCTCTAGCCGGCCATTTTGTGGTTGGTTTCCTATTTTTTATTTTTTTTACCCGTATTAACCCTAGAAAGTTTATGAGATGTTGAATTAATATTTTAACATAAAATTTCATCATGACATTTCGTTTTTACCAGAAGAGTTCTTATTTGAAAGGTTGAATATATTATTTTAATATAAAAATGTTAAAATATTAGAAAACGATTTAACAATTCAACAATTTTGTTTGACCTTTTTGTTTTTTATATTAAAATAATATAAAGTTATGATTTGAGATGTTAAATTAATATTTTAATATAAAATTTCATCATGACATTTTGTTTTTTTACAAGAAGAGTTCTTATTTGAAAGATTGAATAGGTTATTTTAATATGAAAAATGTTAAAATATTAGAAAACGATTCAGCAATTCAACAATTTCGTTTGACCTTTTTGTTTTTTTATATTAAAATAATATAAAGTTTATGGTTTGAGATGTTGAATTAATATTTTAATATAAAATTTCATCATGACATTTTGTTTTTTTACAAGAAGAGTTCTTATTTGAAAGATTGAATAGATTATTTTAATATGAAAAATATTAAAATATTAGAAAACGATTCAACAAGTCAACAATTTTGTTTGACCTTTTTGCTTTTTATATTAAAATAATAGAAAGTTTATGGTTTGAGATGTTGAATTAATATTTTAATATAAAATTTCAGAAAATTCGTATTTGAAAGGTTGAGTAGATTATTTTAATATGAAAGTTTCTATTTTAATACGAAGTTAATAAATAAATTATAAAAAATAGGAAACCAGCCACAAAATAGCCGGCTTCTGGGATGAGGAAACAGGTCATTTTGTGGCTGGTTTGGATATTTTTGGAAAAACCCAGCAGTTCTGGTATAATTATTAATTTGTGATTAACTTTGGATATTAATAAAAATGTCGGCTCGTTGCCTTACATCAGATTGATATAAATTTTATGTAAAATGTTTGTTTTGTCGTTGTGAGCATAAGGAACCCAATGTCAATAATAGTTTTGATGCCTTGCTGATGATTGTATTTCCCCGAGTTATATAAACCCCTGAAATTTGTTAAATTCCTTGAATTTTTAAATAGGATTGAAAATTAAATACATTGATTTGAATTTAATACTGTAATATAACAAATGCTTTCTGTGCCTCTTTTTGTTTATATGGACTCGCATATTGTAAAATACAAAAATTATATTATTCTGTTTGATATTAATTTTAGGGTAAATTTCGCTGGAGGTCACTAAACTTTGTCCTTTGTCACAAATTGGTCACTCAATTTTGATTTGTCTCTCCATAGCCACTGAACTTTTATTTTGTCCCAATCAAGTCACCCTATAACTTTTCCATCCAAAATATTAACGGAATATAACTTTTCCGTTAGTATTTTGGACGGAATGAGCATATTCCGTTAAATTTTTGGACGGAATGAGCATATTCCGTTATAATTTGGATGGAGAAATTATAGGGTGACTTGATTGGGACAAAATAAAAGTTCAGTGGCTATGGAGGGACAAATCAAAGTTGAGTGACCAATTCGTGACCAAGGACAAAGTTTAGTGACCTCCAGTGAAATTTACCCTTAATTTTACGATAGAAAAATAGATATATACATACGTTTTTATTATTTAGATATAACGGATCTGAATATGTTTAGTTAATGAGATAATCTAAAGAAAAAGATAAAACAAAGCTCTTTATTTTTATACATACATCGTATTAATAGTAATAATCATATGAATTAAAAATATAACGCGGCATATAATTTGTCCGCATGTTTAATTTTTACGGACACGTAGATTGAAATTATTTTAATCAAATATTAATTGCATGATAAAAATTAGATCTAGATATCCTTTTACTGTTTTAATATAAGGAATCTAAAATTGTTCAGGTAATATGGTAACAGGATAAGATAATCTAGTGAAAAAAATATGATAAAGAATCTTTTTAGTACTTTTATATGTATCATACCAAGCTAGATTATTAAGCATGACTTAATACGTAACTTTAGTGTTCTAAATAGCACGCTATAGCGATGTTACAGTGTTTTCATACCTTAAAAACTATGCTACATATGAGAAAAGTGTGCTAATTCAGCTACGACCGTTATAGCGATAATAGCGGTCTACAATAATGCGTAGCGTGTAGCGCAAATAGCGCACGCTATGCCATATAAACTTTTATTTAAAGGCTTAAATAGAAAAATTCTTTTAAGGATTAAATTTTTTGAAGATCCGGAATGTTTTTACTTTAATTAAAAAAAGATAGATAGTTTATGTCATGATGCTTAGATTTTTTTGAATAAAAAAATATAGATAGTTTGTGCCATGATGCTTAGGTTTTTTTTAATAAAAAAAAAGATACATAGTTTATGATATTACTATGGAAGAACTAACCTTTGGTCTTGTGGTAAAGACATGTGTCCTCTGATGTGGGAGGTCATTAGTGCAAAACCTAGACGAGGTTATTTATGGACAATTAAATGGAAGTAGACCTCCACCTTTCTATATAAAAAATGATATTACTAGAGATAATTTGAGTAACAATTTGAATTTTGTATTGGTTCAATATGAATATTATAATTTCTTAATTAATTTGATGTTACTTACTGCTATATGAGACCTTTGATAATGTTGATAATTAGTAGAAACATAGAATATAATAAAAAAAATAACTATGTATGATAGTTTTTTTTGTTAGCCTTTTCGCAAAATGACACGATAATTGCTATTTATAATAGGAAGAGAATTCGATTCTAAACTTATTAGTTATATGACATAATTTATATTCTTAAGTAGGTCAAACTTGTCATACTATTTATCTTGATCGAAGATCTCACATTTTTACATACTTGTTTGTTTGTTAATTTGTTGATTTTAATCGTAGGTGGATATTAATGAGTTGTGTGATTCATGAAATTTGACTTGGTTTCATCAAAGATTCTTGTACTAATTGCGTCAACATTTGTGGAGAATGTAGATGATAAGATAACACGTGTATTTCTAGACAAGTAGACTTCGTTTCATCAAAGATTCTTGTACTAATTGCGGTATGTTCAGGGCACCTCTGCAAATTTTGCTGACCAGTGGGTCCCACCTAAAATATGACTCATATTACGACTCGCAACTTGTGCGCGCGGCAGCCGGCAGGAAAGAGGACTGATTAATGATCGATCTCTTTAATTAGGAGGTAGGTAGAGCTTAGGTTCAACCTTTTCAAGGTGGCTAATAGATGACAAGGTCATGATGTTATCTGTGCAATTTATGACTTGGATTTTCATAACCTTAATAATTAAGGGAAAGTTAGGTCTAATGAGGTGTACACGTGGCGTTAAGAGATAAGTTCGTCAACAACAAAGGCCCAACCGAGTACAACGTCAATTTCTTGTGGCTCAGTGGCTGCTAACCTCACATGTCTAAAGCTTTCTATTTAATTTTTTGTTTGTCATTCCGTATTGGTCAATTTATTTGCCGAAATTTTTATTAATACCAAAAAAAATCAAATTATCAAATCTGACCTCACCCCAAAATTATTTTCAAATCTATCATAACCGCCAGCCACTGGGCGGTCCACTATTTTTTTTTTTTTTAAGAGATAATATGAATATTAAGATGCTGAATTCTAACGCTAAAAATTTCGGATTTTTTAAAAAAAAATTAGTTAGATTACTTCTTTTAAGCATATTTATACTAAAATACGCTAAATTACTTGAAATTTTGTTAAATTACGTTGAATTACACTAAATTACTTTTAATTATGCTAAATAACAATAACTTCGCTAATTATGCTAAAATACGGTAAATTACGCTAAACTATGCAAAATTACGCTAAAGTAGACCGATTATGTGCCATCTTTCATGAATCATAAAAAATAGTAAAAAAATTTCAAAAATAGTAAAAATTGGTATTCTACAAGTTTATTATGTAACTAATTTACTGAGCTACCTGGATTGAATAATAGAAATAAAAATCTTAATCGGAAACTTCAACTCAAGTTTTGAGGCTCTTCCCTTTATTTTTGGCGATTCTAAATTTTGGAATCCAGCATCACGAGCACGGACGCATGCGTATTTTTGCAAGCTTTCCGAAAAGTGGTCATTTGCTGAAATCGGATACTCGAGCGCCGTTTTATGACCGTTTGAAGTTTCGCCGTCGTTTTTCGCTTTTTCAGTAAAGATATCGTCTCTATTCATATGTATTAGCGTAATTTACCGTATTTTAGCGTAATTTAATGTACTTTAGCGTAATTTAGCGTAATTAAAGTAATTTACGGTAACTCAACATAATTTAACATAATTCCAAGTAATTTAGCGTATTTTAGTATAAATATGCTTAAAAGAAGTAATATTTAAAACAAAAATTTAGCGTATTTTAGTCATCACGGACACGGACGAAACTAGGAATTGATATTGAGAAAGCTGGACGAATAAGCGTCATAATTTTATTTTAAAAGAGAGGCTAATAGTAATATTTTTTGTAAAATTCAAATTTTAAAAGTCAAAATTGCAAAATTTTCTAATGATAGGGGGACTTAACCCCTTTCCTTACTATGTTGTTACTCCCCTGATAACGAAAGTGTTGGATTTATGTGATTTGAATGCTTCCTAAATGATTTCTTATTCATTTGAAATTTTGAATATTTTAGTTGTAATTTTAAAAATGCTTGGATTTGATACTCGTCGTCGTGGGCATATCTCTTGCTTTGAAACATCTACCTATATAAGATTAAATAATTAATGTTGCAAAATTAAAATCTTAAGTATAATGTGAAATATGAATATAATGACTGCGATAACAAAAAAACTGATTATACAACTTCAAACATTTTTCGATGCACATTTAACATATTTAACATATCGTGATATTCTTTCTCAAAGAAAAAACATATGACAACATCGACCGAATTTTTTTAAGTTACCACTCTCAAATTTTCGAATTTGAACTTTATCATTTACTTTTGAAAATTTTCAATCATATCATCCATGCTCATAATCAAGTGATTCCACGCAGCCTAAGGCTATGTGGATTTATTTATTTATTTGAAAAATAGAGTTCCTAAGAAGCCTTAGGCTGCTTGGATGATTTTTGTCGTTGTTGAAAAATGGTAATTCTATGACAGAGTTGCTACATGGTATAAAACATCGCGTTACATTCATATTTTGTAATTAAACATTGATGTCTAGAATTAATCAGGGTATAAAACATTTGCGTGTTATCAATGTTTTTTTTTAATAAATATCGATGCATTGTTTCTTACCTTTAAACAACCATATCTCTTGGTTGGAAACTTCAATTTAAGCGTATGATCCCGATTCGGAAAGCTTGTGAAGAGACAAAGAGCATGGTGTCCTGGGCATAAGCCCGAGGAAGCCGACGTAATCAAAATTGCAAAAAAAAAAAAACATGGTTTAGGGCTTTCAAATTTTAGTTGAAGTTTCTGATCTTCAGCAAATATGTATTTTTCTTTTATTTCAATTAGAAATGTCCCATTAATTATTCATCGGGCTATTTAATTTGACAATAATCAACATCTTAAAATTAAATACACACATTTAGAGGTTTTTTTCTTTTTATTTTTGTCATTCTATATCATGGCCCGTTAATTAACTATTTTTACAGGAAAAAAAAATCCGCGAAGGCCGCGTGGAACGCAATTGATAAGATTGAAAAAATTTCTGAAATCGATAGTAAATTTAAAATTATGAAATTTGAAAGTGGTAACTTACAAAATTTCAGCCATATATAGTTTCTCAAAAAAATGCGTGTAGAAACACAAAGCATGAGCACATAAGTACGGACGAGGCGTGTAGGTGTGCGCCTTTCTTTTTGTACTCCAAACAATTCCGAAAGTGTGTGTTGGAATGCAGAACAAATAATATCAGAAATATATTTGATGTGAGCAATTTGAAAAATGTTCACTCGAACAGCAAAATTGCTTTATCATATTCGAGCTGTATTCATTTGACAACAGTTTTTACATCCGTGTTGTACAGAATTTTATTTGGGGAAGGAATTTAGTGTCCAACTTATTATATCAAATTATCTAAGCCAATACCAGAATAGGAACCGTGATTAATTACCGTCAATAGCAATGAATATATTGAGCATTTAAACATTATTTTTACATGGCCAAAACTTATCTTTGTCCGTTTCAATCTACTTACATTGCTCATGACGAGTATAGGACAAAGATTCAGCATTTAATTCTGAAATATTTTGGAAGGAGATGATGAATGAATTTTTGTATATAAATTATTCCGATCTTACAATGTATACCAAGCTCTTTATAGATTGAGAGGTCTTGTAGCCATTGGCTAATTTACTAAATTACAATTTCTGAATTTGTCTATGCTCAAATCTTGCTATGTACTATATTTAGCTTGACAGCTATTACATGATGCTAGCTTGATTTGTTTCCTAAAATGGTCAATGATGATCTTCTGAGACCTATTCTTTATTTCTCAACACTCTCCTTCAAGTTGGATTCAAACAAGTTAAAAGAATTCAACTTGCACAAAATATTCTGAAAAGTTCTTTTATCCAATGCTTAAGTAAAGAGTAAATTTCGTCAGAGGTTACTAAACTTTGGTCTTATAACAAATTGTCACTCAAGTTTAATTTGTATCTTGATAGCAATTGAACTTTCAATTTGTTTTAACCTAGTCACTCCCCAACTATTTTTGTATAAAATAATAATAGAATATGATGTATTTGATAGGTCCTTCACATGACATTTTCATGTCACGTAGCAATTGCTTAAGCCATACTAGCTCATTTGCTGTTGACGCCATTGCTCTGTATTATGCCTCTGCACTAGACATTGCAGTTACATTCCGCTTCTTGCTTTTTCCATGTCACGAGATTCCCGCCTACAAATGTGCAGTATCCTGTGGTTGATTTTCGATCAAAGTTTCCAGCCCAATCTGCATCAGGGTAGGCGAGAATATTATTAGTATTATTTTTCTTCATCCATAACCCTTGTCCAGGAGACCCCTTTAGATAGTTAATAATTCGGTTTACTGTTTCTAGATAAGTTGTTCTTGGAGCATGCATAAATTGACTCATAGTACCGACAGCAAAAGCTATGTCTGATCTAGTAACTATTAAGTAAATTAACTTTCCAACTAATCTTTGGTATTGTCCTATATCCTTTAAAGGTTCACCACTTTCTGGTTCAAGTTTATTGTTGGCATCCATAGGGGTATTTACAGGTTTTATACCAAGTTTACATGTCTCCTTTAATAGATCAATGGTGTATTTTCTTTGAGAAAGAAACAAACCTTTGCTTGAGTGAGCAATTTCAATGCCTAGAAAATACTTAAGTTTTCCTAAGTCTTTAATGTCAAATTTTTCTTTGAGATAATTATTTACATTATTAATTTCTTCCTCATTATTACCGGTGATAATTATATCATCTACATACACAAGAACAATGGTTGTTGTGTTATTTGAATGTTTAACAAACATTGAAGAATCTGCTATGCTTTTATCAAAATGAAGAAAAATAAAAGAGAGTAACTGAGTTTTGCATACCATGCTCGAGGAGATTGCTTAAGTCCGTAAATTGATTTATTCAGCTTGCAAACAATGTTGAGATCAATTCCATTTTTATATCTAGGTGGTAGAGTCATATACACTTCTTCTTCTAAATTACCTTGAAGAAATGCATTCTTCACATCCATTTGTGACAAATTTCATCCCAAATTCACAGCAACCGATAGTAATGTTCTAACAATATTCATTTTTGCAACATGGGCAAAAGTTTTCTGATAATCTATACCGTAGATTTGTGTGAAACCTTTTGCAACTAATCTGATTTTATATCGTTCTATGGTTCCATCACTATTGTATTTAATTTTATACATCCATTTTCATCCTACTGGTTTTTTTTTCCTTTTGGTAATGGCATAATAGTCCAGGTATTATTTTTTTCAAGAGCTTGAAGCTCTTCTACCATTGCTTGGGACCAGGCTGGATTATTATATGCTTCTTCAAAATTGTTTGGTTCAGTTTATTTAGAAATGGCAGTTAAGAAAACCTTGTGGTCAGCAGAAATGTTATTATAAGAAACATAATCTTGAATTGGATAACTTACATTATATGTAACACAATCACGTGACCTTGATGGTGGTTGTTTCGACCAAGTTGACCTTCTAAGATTTGCATTTTCTTGATCTTCTCCCCCTAAATGCAAATTTTCTTGATTTTCTCTCTCCAAATGTAACTCCCCTTCATCCGAATGGTTTTATGTCTTTGTACCTTCAAAGGATGTTAATTCTGGGAGAACATTTTCATTTCGAGATTGTCTTGTAGAATTTTATTCTTTTTTATAAAAGGGTTCTTTTTCAAAGAAGGACATATTTCTAGAAATGTATAGTTTATTATTATTAGGATCATAACACTTATATCTTTTCTTTTGTGATAAATATCCAATAAACATTGTTTTTACAGAATTTTTATCTAATTTATCTTGTCTTTTGATATATACAAAACATGTACATTCAAATACACGAAGATGATCTAAGTTCATTTTTCTTTTGTTTAAAATTTCTAGTGGACTTTTATTATTTATAACTGAACTAGGCAATCTATTAATAAGATATGTAGCAGTGAGAATAGCATCTGACCAAATTTTTTTTGGAATATTTGATTGAAAAAGAAAGGACCAAGTAACTTCTAATATGTGACAATTTTTCTTTATGAAATCCCATTTTGTTCTAGTGTATTAATACATGTTGTTTGGTGTAAAATTCCTTTTATTTAAAAAAAAATCAAAAAAATTCTATTAATATATTATGTTTCATTATCAGACCTAAATATTTTAATTTTTATTTCATATTGATTTTCAACAAAATTTGTAAATTCTTGAAACATAGAAAAAAACTTCATTTTTTGATTTAAGGAGATAAATCCAAGTAGTACATGAAAAATTATCAACAAATGTAACAAAAAATTTAAAACCATTATAAGAGTCTACAGGTGCAGATCCCCAAACATCAGAGTGTATAAGTTCAAATATTTTTGAGGTTCTATTGTTGGATAATGAAAAAGGTAGTCTGGTTTGTTTTGACAATCGACAAATATCACAGTTGCTAGAATCTAAATTAGAGAAAGAAAATAACTTATTCAAAACTTTAGCTGACGGATGTCCAATCCTCCAGTGCCACAGTTTATTTTGTTCTACATTATTAGCAACAAATGCTTTATTTTGGAATATTTAAAATATAAAGCCAATTTTCTAAATGATCTTCACCAATCGTCATCCGAGTTGATTTGACCTGAAATATCACAGCTTCATATGAGAAAATGACATCACAATTTAGATCTTTAGTAATCTTGCTTACGGAAATTAAATTAGAGTTAAAGGTTGGTAAATGCAAAATATTTGGAATATTTTTTGAAAATAAAATGGTATTTCCTATATTTTCAATAGGTACTTCGGCACCATTTGCAGCATTAACATTTTGAGTATTTTGGTTGGTTGCATATTTGTCAAAAGATTAATATTCCCAGTCATATGATATGTTGCACTAGAATCAATAATTCAATTATTATTTTTATATGAATTTAAACAAATTTTGATACAATATTTGTGAATTTACCTTTCTGTCCAAGTGAATTTTTAATCAAGGCCAAAACTTGATCCAGTTGTTGTTGGGATAAGAAGGAGTTGGGTTAGCCTGCTTCAGATCCGCTAGCTACATGAAGGTCCGAACCCACATATTGATCGGACCCGCTAGCACACACCAGCACCCTCCTCTCTGAGTCACGCGATCAGTTGTCCCTCTTTCTTTCTCCTTTATCGCCGCCAGTGCGATTTTCACCTCCTTTCACCTTTCCACCACTTTGGCCGGAGATGCGAGTGGAGGAACCAGCAATGGTCTCGGTCATGGCCCTCTTTCTTGCATTTCTTGCATTTAGCCTTACCGTGTGCTCCCCGCATCTCCCCTTTAGGGTTTTAGACCTGATTTTGATGATTGGACAGAAATGCCTGGTTCTCCGGCTTATCACCGGCATGTGTGTCTAAGTTCATCGCAGACCTCCTCGACTCCTCCAATAGTGACACAATCTCTTCAAGAGGAGGGAGAGAGGTTCCGAGAAGGATTTGTTGACGGACCAGCTCAAAGCTTGGATCCAGGTTTGCAAATTGAAAAATGCAGTCTTGTTCTTTTCTTTCTCGGATTTTGTCAGCCTCTATTACCTCTGGTTGGTGGATATTAATTCATCCCACTGTTTTTTTATTTCCCCAAAGAACTGTGTGATTGGTTTCTGATTTCGTTTGTTTTGGACGATATCTTGTTTGCTTTGAAATATGTGTGCAAAGTTGTTTTGTTTGCCAAACCTCTCTTTGATATTTTGCCACATTTGTGCTGAGGTATCTAAGTACACAAATTCACTAAGTTGGGATTCTATGAAATTCAAGATTGAGGTCATGATTTGACTGTCACATTTCTCCCATGTCTCTGAATTTTCTTTTGATTTCTTTTCATCACCTGTGACATACCCATATTTACCTCTGCCTTTGAGAGCTATCATTGCTGCTCTGGCCCATATGAGTTAATTTTTGCCATTGAGAATAATACCTGTTAACTTTGTTGTGGTATTGTCTTCTATCGAGGCTGACTCGTTTTCTGCCATTGTTGCCTCTGGTTACTTCTGTCAGTTTTGGGTTTTTTGAGTTGTGTTATTGGTTGTGCTTATGTATCAGTTACTGGTGCTGGTTTCTCTGCTCTGATACTATGAAATATTTTGAAAGGAGATGATGAATGAATTTTTGTATATAAATTGTTCTGATCTTACAATGATATCAAGCCTCTTTATAGATTGAGAGGCCTTGTAGCCGTTGGCTAATTTACTAAATTACAATTTCTGAGTTTGCCTATTTCTAAATTTGCCTATGCTCAAATCTTGCTAGGTACTATATTTAGCTTGACAACTATTACATAATGCTAGCTTGATTTGTTCCTTAAAATGGTCAGATTTGTTTCCTAAAATGGTCAATGATGATCTTCTGAGACCTATTCTCTATTTCTCAACAAATTCCTTTTCTTATTTTAAAAAAAGGAGGGACGACTTAATATTTATTATTTATTTTGATAATTTTAACCAACTGTAAAGTTTAAATTCTAAATCCAACATAATAGACATATTTATATTTTTTAAATATCATGTATATAAAATAAATAAGATCCGATGCATGTTTTACTGTACATTATATGATTTGAAATTTGAAATATTCAAAATTATCATTAAACAATACTTAACTTATATAAATTTGATTGTCCAACAATATATCTACAATTTATTTTCTAATTAAGTAATTATAAATTCTATTTGAATTCTTTTAAAATTTATTACTAAAATTGTAAAAAATTAATTTCAAATTGCTTTGAATTTGGCGATGCTAAATGCTAATTGCTAAATATAATAACAAAAAGTGAAACATTGCCGTGAGAAGACGAGTACACGTACAAGTAGCAAGTAATAAACAACAGGGGAAGACGAATTAAAGTGGTAAACGAAATCTTCTTTTCCCAGTCACGCAAATATTCTTCTTTTTTCAATGTGCATCGGACTCAAAATCAATTTGACTCCGATGTTCATTGGAAACCGTCCGATTGGCTTCAAGTTGCTTCAATTTCGTGCGGATTAAACTCGCACAGATCATGAACCGAATCGGACGGTCACAAACGGACATCGGACTCAAATATAATTTAAGGAAATACAGGAGATCCTCTTGTGAAACAAAAGAAAAATATAGTTTAGTGTATGAGATGGCACTGTGTGGGACCAAGTCAAAGCGAGTCTCACTCCTCTAACGCCACGTATCTCCTCCTCGACGCAAATCACGAATTCACGATTCACGAACCGCTTCCTTCCTAGAATTCAGATCCATTAAAATAACTCAAATTTTGAGTTTATATGTCAACCGTCCGATCTCTTTCAACACGAAAGTGATCTCGTGCATTCCACCTCGAATCGGAGGCCCGGATTCTGATCGTACGGTTAGGATCTAAACTCAATATTGAAGTTACTTCAGAGGTCTTGACTCTCCTTCCTACCCGCCCTTTTGCTGTCCGCCCATCTCCTGAATTCAGATCCAGTGCAGTAACTCAATTTTTGAGTTTTGATCCAAACCGTCCAAGGTGTTCTAACACGAATCTTAAAGAACCTGGACCCCACAAATAATACTGGCCCCCTGCGCTACCACCGAATAGGCACCGTCAAAACTCAAAAATTGGGTTACTTTAGGGGATCCGGACTCCCATCTCCTGCCCCTCTCTTCTCTCTCTCTCTCTCTCTCTCTCTCTCTCTCTCTCTCTCTCTCATTTCTCGTTTCTACAAAATCAACCACACACACACACATCCTCTCTCTTTCTCTACAGTATAAAACTACAAATACAACCCCCTTAAAATAGTTAAAGCGGTTATCACCTCTCCTTCTTCCTCTCCATCTTTCAATTTTTCTCTCCCTCCTCTATCCCTATCCTTAAGGCGGTTGGATTTTTCTTTCAATCCTCCCGCTATTGCTCTGTCAGATCTTTTAATCTAAGAGAGGCAAAACGAAGTTGTTTTACTTTCTGTGTTAGAGAGATTTTTGTTCTTTCTTTTTGGAAATTATGGGTCATCATAGTTTGCTATCAGGATCTCAGCCCAACGGGTCCCCGCCGGTTACTGGAGGTGGCCTCAGGTATAATTTCTCCCGACATTTTTATTTTTACCCAAAAAAAAATATATTTTAATATAAATAACCAGGTTTTTAAAATATTTTTATTTTTACCCAAAACACTATATTTCCTAGCGTTCCGAATTATTAATTCGGACCGCAATATTTCCTAGCGTTCCGAATTATTAATTCGGAACGCAATATTTCCTAGCGTTCCGAATTATTAATTCGGAACGCAATATTTCCTAGCGTTCCGAATTATTAATTCGGAACGCTAGAAAATATTGCGTTCCGAATCTCTGTTTTTTTTTTTGAAAACTTATATAACTCCAGCTGCGGGGAGAGAGAATCACAAAAAAAAAAAGACCTTCTGAAGGGCTGAAGAGGAAGAGGAGGAAGGGAGGGAGGGGAGCTGAAGGAAGAGAGGAGACGGAGGAGGAGACGGAGAAGTCGTCAGGTAATTTTTTTTACATACGTATTTACTGTTACTTACATACGTATTTACTGTTAATACATACGTATTTACTGTACACTACTGTTCACATACGTATTTACTGTTAATACATACGTATTTACTGTACACTACTGTTCACATACGTATTTACTGTTCACATACGTATTTACTGTTAATACATACGTATTTACTGTACACTACTGTTCACATACGTATTTACTGTTAATACATACGTATTTACTGTACACTACTGTTCACATACGTATTTACTGTTCACATACGTATTTACTGTACACTACTGTTCACATACGTATTTACTGTTCACATACGTATTTACTGTTCACATTTACTGTTCACAATTGAAATCAGTAAACTGACCAAATATTTGTCATTTATGAATGTAGTTTATTGGCCATGTCTATTGCAATTTCAATACATTTTGGAGGAAAGTTCATAACTGACCAGTATGGAGTACGTTACTCCAAGCCTGCAGCAAATACGTACTGGGTTGATGAAAATTTCTCATTTGAGCAGTTGCAATCGCTTATTTATGAAGCGAGCGGCTACAATAGGAATCGTTGCCAATTACAAATTCAGGCTCGAATGGTCCACGCAGGAAAGTATGTCAAAATCACACTGGGAGATAACGGGGCATTGAGAGGTCTAATAGCGCAGGTTTTGAGGTCTGGCGAATCATTATTGGAAGTTTTTGCACGCAGAATTCGCGAAGAGTCAGGGGCCGGAAGTTCAGGCCAAAATTTGGCTGCCCAACATTATCAAGAAGATAATGAACCACACACTCCTTTTATCGTAATGCCTGTAGCAGAACCGGAACAAGAAATATACAATAATTCACCCCAATCTCCAGCTTTTATCCCACCTGTATCCATGTATGCAGGTCCTTCATCCTTACCTGTGCCTGAACCAAACCCTCACCCCAGACCGCCACCAGTACAGGAAGATCCAAACGAGTCGGAATTTGAATTTATAAACGAGATACCGGAGGAGAATCTGCAAACTGGGGATGAATTGGGGGAAGAAGAATGTGACATTAATGATGAAGGAGGTGAAGAAGATGAAGAAGATGAAGAAGAAGAATACACACAGCCCACTGTGAGGCAGAATAGAGAGAATATGCCGTTGGGTGGCCGCTCTGAGACTCACCCTTTTGTAAACTTCAATGACACATCTGCTTTCCGAGAAGCAGATATTTCTTACTATGGTCGTCGGGTTGAGTACAGGAGTGAGCTCGCAAAAGGCCAATACTTCGTAAGTAAAAAGCAACTGACGAAAAAGATCAGAGAGTACCATATTGACAAGAACAAGGAGATATATACGAAAAGAAGTGACACATCCCGTATGGAAATTATCTGCAGCACTCCTCACACATGTCGTTTCAAACTGAAGGCAAGAGCAACAAATGCCGGAGATACATGGATGATAACTGAGCAAGACACGCCTCACACATGCGAATCTGAGTTTGAAAGGTCGGACCATGCACAACTCACGGCATCAATTATCGCAGACCTCATCGAGAGCGCCATTAAGGAAGACCCCACTATGAGCATCCGGAGTGTGGCACACTGCGTGAGGGTTAGGTTTGGCAGTATAACCCCGAAGTACAACAAACTTTGGAGAGGTCGTGAGCTTGCAGTTGCCCGGCAATTTGGGAGTTGGGAAGAGTCGTACAATTTTATGAAACTATTGCTTAACGGGATATGTTACACGAATCCCGGCTCAAAATACCAATTTCTGACAAGTCCGAGCATCGATAAAAATACAGGACTGGTCAAAGAAGGTGTTCAGCAATTCAGGGCCGTGGCATGGGCTTACGGACCATGCATTACCGCATTTGATTACTTAAGGCCGGTGATCAGTATAGATGCAGCCTTCCTTTCTGGGCGGTATGAGGGCAGACTTTTGATGGCTTGCGCCTATGATGCCGATAACCAATTGCTGCCTCTAGCATTTGCAATTGTACATACGGAGAATGAAGAGAACTGGGGTTTTTTCTTACACTGGCTTAGGATTAATGTGATTGGTGTGAATAGATTCGTATGTGTTATATCGGACCAACACAAGGGTATCAAAGCTGCATTGAAACCTGAATACGGATGGGATAGGGATAATTGTGTGCACAGGTATTGTATCCAACATGTTGCAGATAACCTGGTCCAGGCGTGTGGGAAGGACAAATGGTACGGAACTAGGTTCAAACAAGGAGCCAGGAAGAGGAAGCCAAGAAGGCTGAAAGAGATGTTCGAAGATTTTTGCTCGGTATGTCTAATATTGTCTAATTTATATCACTTTTGTTTCTTTTAGATGCATTTTGTCTAATTTTGCTTTGTTCTATTGCAGCAAAATCCGACGTGTAATGCTTTTCTGAGGAGAGTGGGCAAAGTACGTCCTGATGATGTCATGGAGCCGTCAAATTTTGAAAAAAATTTCCAGACCTGTGATGGAGGGTACCGATTTGGTATCATGACAACAAACGGCTCTGAGTCCCTGAACGCTGTCTTCAAGGATAGCCGAATGTTGCCCGTGGCTGCACTTGTAGAGGAGACATTCGCCAAGTGCAACAGGTGGTTTGTTCAACGGCGAGAGGCAGCGACGGAGCAAAGCAATGCAGAACAGCCTTTTTCCAAACGGGTACATGTTAAGCTCGCCAAACGGTGGGAGAAAGCTGCAAAAATGGATGTCATCCCATACTCGCACGGCGAAGGTAATTACGAAGTCACGGGCCCAAATGAATATGTTCCAGTGGTCCAAATGCAGGATGGATCTATGTCAATTATTCATAGAAGGTTCCAGTATATCGTGACAGTCGGGCCAGAGAGAAAAGTGGAATGTACATGCAGAGGTATCCAATTAACTGGGATTCCGTGCGCTCATGTGTTAGCGGTTTGTCGTAATAGAAACTGGTCACCCAACCTATTTGTTGCCCACTGGTATAGGGTGGACTACCTTCTGAGTACTTGGAGTGCACTGTTTGTTCCTTATGGCAATCCTGAAGATTGGCCTGCAACCGCTACCGATAAAATTGAGCCAAACAGAGATTGGATTCGGCGTGGTAGGAGAAAACACATCCGTCAAGTTATGACCATGGATGAAATGCAAGGTAGGCGACGGGGGCACCGTCCTCGCCGTTCCACTTCTGACAGGCAGAGGCGAGGTATGTCACATTCATTCCTAATTATTTTCGGTTCCAATGTTGAATAGCTTACTAACTAACATATTTGGGCTGCAGAGGCTCGTAACGCAGCAAATGTAGCAGAGAATGAGCGAGTTATGGGAGAGGCGAGTGGATCGCAAGGGCCGCGGCGAAGCACAGCCAGAAGCCGTACAGCAGACCGTGAAAATGCAACTATGATGTTTAGGGAGGCAATGGGAGAAGTACTGGCAGGAACGGAGGCGGTTGGAATGCAAGGGCCTTCAGGTACTACCCAGCGAAGAAGGAGCACAACTCAAGCAGGTAGGAGGAGCACATCTGGCGCACGGCCATCCGATACAGCACACCAGCGAGAAGAAGGAGTGCAACCAGCTAGAAGGAGCACATCTCAATTAGGAAGGCTGAGCACATCTGGTACAGCTAACGAAGCGCAAGCAGGACCGTCCGGTACAGCTAACCGGCAAGACGAAACAGTGCAACAAGATAGAAGGAGCACATCATCATGGGGATCTGGTTGGCTCAGGGGTTTTAGAAGGAGTCGTAGGAATTAACTTTATTTGTATGAACTTTATTTGTATGAACTTTGGCTCAGGGGCCTTCCTTTGAGGTTTGTATGAACTTTATTTGTATGTATTTTATTATGTTGCAGTTTTTTTTATTATTATTTTCCAAATAAATTGTAGACAAGGAGGATGGACAGTAACAATCGAGGAAAGAGCGAGGAAAAGAAATGCCCGTGGGGCTGCAGAAGGAAGAGAAAGGACTGTCCAATGTGGTCTAGGAAATGTGTGCAAGGATCTGCTGATGATTGTCGTACAAATGACATATCTAATGATGATTTTGTAGAAAACCCCTACGGCTATGGATTGGGAAAAAAAAAAGATGATGTACAGACGCCTAAGACGAAGAGTAAGGCTAAGACTAAGGCTAAGACTGAGGCTAGCACGTCGTCTGTTGTTACCGAGCCGTCATCGTCAACCTCGGACGATGATTTTGTTCCATGTACGTTCAAGACCGGTAAGACGAAATAGTATGTTGTATGATCGTTTGAAGCAGATATTAAGTTTGTATTTTATATATTGGATGTTATTTCTGGATGTTATTTATATTAAGTTTGAAATAGTATGTTGTATGATCGTCAACCTCGGACGATGAATTCTGAATGTTATTCTGGATATTGTACGATCATTTTTGGATGTTATTTCTTTTTGTTGTACGAAACATAACGAAACATAAATAAACTACACTAAAAAAAATAGAACTGGATAAAACATAATAGAACATAATAAAAAATAAAATGGAACATAATAAACTACACTACACTACACTAAAAAAATATAACATAATAAAACATAACGAAACTACACTACACTAAAACTACCAAACTAAACTACCATAATAAAACATAACATAGCACAACTAAACTAAAACATAATAAAATATACCCTCTATCCATCGTACTGCGAAGGGGAGAATCGGTGAGGTGGTCTACCCCTGTTCTCTCTACTGAATATGCGCTCATGCCAATCCTCCCACTGAGGCTGTCCTGCCTGCGCAGCGCGAGCTGGTGTAATATGATCCTCGAGGCTGTCCTGCCTGCTCATCGTAAGTGCTGTATCCCATGGATCCGAGGACACATGGGTAGCTGGCGGTGGCGTGGGAGTATGGAATATGGATCCCACAAACTGAGAGTCATAATCAGCCTGAGTCTGGCTACCAGAGGCCTCCCAATCGTGAGCCATCTCTGAATACGGCTGACGCGGTGGCGGGGAGCCGGCTGTATCCCACTGATCAGCTGGAGTAAAGTCTGCAAGGCTAAAACTCATCCTGTCATACTGCACAGACTGGATCTCTGGAGACTCATGATGCTCGGGCTGTGTCGGCATGTATGCAGGACCCTGCAAGGATACCAAAAATTTAGTAAATTTTAACTATATTTACTTACAGTAAAAACATAAATAAAATAAAGAATCACATACCGGGGGAAGAACTGGACGACCGTGCTCGTCACGGTAGGCGTGCCAACCGGCCATGTGCAATACCCAACGATGATAATCCCACTCTGGCTGCTCTGATGGCTCCGGTGGCATCTCACCGGCCACAATAGGCGGCGCGTCAGGCTCGTCCGGCTGTACTGCGCGCCAATCAATATTCTCTCCGGCGTCTCGTAACATGGTGACCAGCTTTGCCTCCTGGCCGTAGTCCGCAATGCATGGGGCAACCAAGTTCAACATCGCGTGCCCGAACGCTCTGTAGCCACGTTTTCCAAGACAAACGACTGAACGCGCGGCACCTTTAAGCGCTACCAGCAGCTATAAAAAAAAACGTTAGAAAAAATTGAAGTTATGATAAAAGTGACATAACGCATAAAAATGTGTTGTTTTAGATGCATTACCTGGCGAGCACCTTTCCGGCCAGTAGGGGTATAACCATCGTCTTCGAATATATGTGCGCGAAGAAACTCGCCGTAATCTCCCTCTATATACACCGAAGCCATGCCGACCCGCAGGTACCAAGCCTGATATCTCAATAGGGGATCTCCCTGGAACTGCATCGTATCAATCTCCGGCATCTGCCATAAGTTGGCACTCATATTGCCCGCCTTGCTGTAGTACTCCGAGTGATGCACACTCCAATCTCTATCCCAGTGATTACCGTGTGTTATCCTGTAATTCATATGTCAGTTGCAATTTAAAGACAAGAACTAATGTTAAGTACAAAAATGCTAAAAACAACATAACTTACCCGTGTAGCCTCATGATCACAGATCTCGGGACGTCTGGATCTGCGGGGATGAGTGGAGGAAAATCAAACTGGCGGAGCACCCGGTCTGGCCAGTGGTGCTCCACTATCCAGAAGCACACCAGCGGTCCCCTGTAGAGCCACATCTCCCGATCATCCTCTACAATCTGCGGCAGCCTCCCCTCAGTGTATAGCTCCCGGTACGGAGTCCAGCGCACCTGCGTCTCACCCAGACTCTGAATCTGAGATCGGACCGGCCTGATACCTGCTGTCTTCCCGTGAGGGTTGTCCTTGAAGTCATGATGTCCGTACCATCTCATGCCGAATGCCAGTCGATTTTCATTTTCGGGCTCTCCCCATGGATCCTCGTTCGGCTCAGGTACCCCCACCGGTAGCCGTGACCACGACCAATGCTGCAGAAGCAGTACTGGCCCGTAGATTTGCTTAGTTTTCCGCTATATTTTGAAGAATATCAGCCGTCAGGGACAAGTTAAATAATTAAAATAAGACAACAAGTGCATGACAAGGTAGGTAATTAAAATAAGACATAAATAACATACTGACCTTGCAACCGTGGCACAAGTTGGAGTAGAGATGTGCTAGGACAGCCCCACCCAAGTTGTACCTGCCGCTCGACGGCTGGAGGTCTCGCAGCAGCTGTAGATACATCATCGGGATGGCATTACCACTAGCATCAGCAAACATGACAGAACCAAATAGGTCCATCACGAATCCCCGTGTGTATCTGTAATATCAAAATTATAGAGCAACTCATTTTTCCGCATGAAACAGAGTACAAAGTAAATGTAATACAAATAGTTTGTATGAGTACCTCTGAATCTCGATCGGAGTGGAATCGCTACCTATACCTCTCGCAAACATAGCTCGCAGCTTCGTCTTGTCCAGACAGTACTTGGACTTCCCCCCGTTGCTGCGTATATCTGGCTCCGCTCCCAACAACTCAGCGAGCATGTAATTAATCGTCGTGTCATCTGGATCTGTGGGGTCAGATATGCCACCAACGGGCACGCCCTGGATAGGCAAACCCCATAGAGCACTAACGTCCTGGAGAGTCACTGTCATCTCTCCAAAAGGTAAGTGGAACGTGTGCGTCTCGGGGCGCCATCGCTCCACTAGTCCTGCAATCAGGGACGCGTTGATGGACTTAGCCTCCGACTGTAGAATATCGACCAAATGCTGCACCCCCAAATTTTGCAGATACGCCTCCATCATCGGGAAGTACTGCATGTCCGGATACCGACCCCTGGCATTTATAAATGCCTCACTCTGCGTTCAAAAAAGTAAACAACATGAAAACCTAAAAATACAAAAATTCAACAAAATACAAACTTAAAAAAAAAAGTAATCAAGTACCTCTTTAGATGCATCTGAGACTCGGTGCTCACCGTGAGGCATCCATAATAAAGGACTGAAATGCTCCTTGCTGTCAGTGGGAATGGGCTCATCAACCGGGTCGACTGCGGGTGGTTTCCTAGGCCGTCCCCTAGCCATCCTGCGTTAAAAAAAAGGTTAAACATGCTACAATTAAAATATGCTAATTGCGGTAAAAATACGCTAATATGCAAAAAGATGACTATGGAGTCAATCATAACATGCATTATGCCAATAAGAACAAAGAACCACTCCATACAAGCATATTTTTATAAATTTGTATTTTTTTTAAAGATAAAGTTTCCATTAAAAATGTATGAAATCAGTTAATGCAAACTAATTTCATTTCATACAAATTAATGCAAAATAAACTTTCAAATATACAACCAGCAAAAATAACTCATTTATTTGTTGCGAGTATAATTTGTTTAATCACACAAATTTGATGATACATATAGTACATATTAAGCTTGGAACTATAGATAATATTTTCTACAATTTCGCTAAATAAGCTCGTATTATATAATAAGCTCGTATTATATAATAATATTTTATACAATTGTATGATTTTTGCAGCCTAATATATTTAAAATAATTTGAATTATACTTGCGCAAAAATATATATTTTGAATTGCTTTCTCTTTGCACTACAATTTGAGTCTTCCTTCTCTCACGCTTTAAATCAAAGAAGAAAAATAAAAAATATTTTCAAACGATACAGCTAACATACAATTTGAACAATTTTTGTAATCGAATATGAAACAAGGTCATACTTACTATTTCTAATGGCAAGAGAAATAAACATTCATGCTCAAAATATAACAAAGTTATATATTCCTTGAACAATTTTTGTATTTTAATATCAAACACAGTCATACTTACTGTCACACCCCAAACCAGAATTTCCGGATTAGGATGTGATTAATCCCCGCCTCGTGTCTAATACTCAATAAACACGCAAGGCTAAACAACATAATAATCAAACAGCAACGGAAGTAATATAATACAAACAAGCAATAGTCATAAATATCAAATAAACATACATATACACACATCCATACAATCCACCTCGGGATAAGATAAACATAACTAGTCAAAAGGGATACATGATCTATCGAGTCCAATATATATAACTAAACATGGGACTCATAAAATCCTAAACAAAAGCCCCTAATCTACCTCAAATGATGTGACCGTCGGGGACAGCTCCTGACGCCTCCTGCTGCGGACCGTCAGACTCTGTACCTGCCCACATCCATAAAAAGGAGGGGATGAGCGAATGATCGCCCAGTATGTGACCCAGTATTATCCCTTCAGGGATCCTCTCAAGTCAAAGCACATTTTAATTTAATCATAACCGGCACTAAGTAGATAAGATAAATTATATTATCATTACAATATACTAGTTATACTTAATTAAGTTTCTTTCATGTTAATTACACATTGTCATGCTATCCACGTTTTATTTTATTTTATTTTTATTTATGGTATGCTTAACTAAGTAGTCCCATAAGCTTTTTAATTAAGCTTACATATTGAATAGGATTTGGGCATCATATACTCCTTTTTTACTTAAATTCGTTTCTTCGATTGAGTCCGAAAATCCCACTCAAATCATACATCCCTTTTTTTTAATTAAATGGCATGGCAACAATTGGAAGGCCCAAATTTTAATTAATTCTCTAAGTAACGCAAGTTCAACAGAGAAAAACACAGAAGCACAACAGGGATGGCAAGCCCAACAAGGCAAGGCAAGGCAAACACCCCAAATCAAAATCAGGCAACAGCAACAAAAGGGGGTTGTACCAGCAACAGAACCAATTCAAAACCCCACAAGGCACGATGGCCACAAGTCACAGGAGAAAGGCTCAAGGCCGCAGGTCAATAAGGCTCACAGCCAGCCATAGCAAAACAGACCCGAAGGTCACAGGTCAAGGGAAATGGCACGAAGGCCACAGATCAAGCATCAGTCACAAGCCACAAGGCAAACAAGACCAAATCAAGAGTTTTCAGGGTTACCGGTTAGAGCAAAATCACAAGAGGGCAATATCTAGGTCGGTTCTGAGAGATCCCTTCGGCCGTCTAATTTAATCCAGCAACCAGCAACAAGCCGCAAGCAACACCGCAACGAACCCGAGAGAGATACTAGGGTTTCGGTTTGTAAGTCAAGGCAAAAGAGAGAGAGAGGGTGAGGAGGCAGTAAGAACGGAGAGAGTAGAGAGCAACAGAGAGAGAGTGATAGCGGAGAGAAGAGAGTAAAATAGAGAGATTGAGAGAGTGGAGAGGAGATCAATAGCAGGGGTGAGATTTTAACAGAGGCAGAGGGATAGAGGGAGCCGCGAGAGATTTCAAAGAGAGGAGAGGGGGCAGCCTCTGTCGCCAGCAGGAGAGAAAAACAAAGAAAGGAGATGAGGTGTCTCGGAGAGAAGCGGATCCGAAGAAAATCAAAAATCTTTTTTTGTTTTGTTTGAGGGCTCCGCTTTGAGATCCGTGCAGGTTCAATCGAATGGTTGAGATTTTTCCAAGGAATTGAATCTCAATATTTTGATATATCTCAGGGATGCGAATGAAATTTTGACCCGAAGAAGAGACAATAAATCGATTTAAGACTCACAAATTTTAATTTAATTTGCTACAATTTTATTTGCTTAGTCAATTATAAAATTTCCTAAGTTCAAAAATCAATTAAAAATTCTTTATTTAGATTAACTAATAATTTAAATTTTTAAATCTCGTTGCGAAACCTTAATTAATGCTAATTGACAATTTTTAGTTTACGGACTATAACACTTACTATTTCTAATAACAAGAAAAATAAACATTCGATCATGATAAGAACACAAACAGAGCTATATATATTCCTTGAACAATTTCATTTTGTATTTGAATATCCAATCACACACCAAGATTAAATTCAATCACATAGCAGTTTTGACCTACTACATAGTCTCACAGATGACTATATTTCATTCACTAAGCAGTATTAACCTACTTCAGTTTACACAGAAAATTCTAAGTTTACACAGAAAATTCAATTATTCACAGAAAATTCTAGCTGATACATGCCTATACCAGTACACACTATACTCCTCCAGCAGATTATTCACAAATGGCACGAAGGCCTATTCAATTATTCACACTATACATGCCTATTCAATTATTCACAAATGGCACGAAGGCCACATATCAGCATCAGCCGCAAGCCACAAGGCATACAAGACCAAAATCATAGTTTTCAGGGTTACCCGTAATGAGAGTCGGCACCAACTTTCGGCTTCTGGTAAAATCGCAGCACCAACTTTTGGCTTCTGGTAAAATCGCAGCACAGTCCACTTTCGGGTTCTGGTAATTGAATAGGTCAAGGCAATCAGCCAAAGCCAATCAGTCAAATAACAAGGCACAGGTCAAATAACAAGCCAATCAGCCAACTTTCGGGTTCTGGTAATCACAAGGCACAGGTCTGGTAATCACAAGGCACAGGTCAAGGCAATCAGCCAAATAACAAGGCACAAGGCACAAGGCAGCAGCCACCAGCCACAAGCCACAAGGCACAGGTCAAGGCAGCAGCCACCTGCCACAAGGCCGAAAACCAAAAATTAGAGAGTTTTTAGGGTTACCCGAGGAGAGTCGGCACCAAAATCGCAGCACCACACCAAAATCGCAGCACCACACCAAAATCGCAGCACCAAAATCACAAAATCGCAGCACCAAATCGCACCAAATCGCAGCACCAAAAGCACAAAATCGCAGCACCAAATCGCAGCACCAAAATCGCAGCACCAAATCGCAGCACCAAATCGCAGCACCAAAATCGCAGCACCAAAAGCACCAAAATCGCAGCACCACAGTAAAAATCGCAGCACCAAATCGCAGCAGAGAGGGTGGCAGAGGATCGGCAAAGAAGAGAGGATCGGAGGTGAGATCGGGGGATCGGGAAGAAGAGAGGCAGAGAGGTGATCGGCGGAACAAAAACCAAAGAGAAGAGATCGGTTCGTTTGTCGCAAGAGAGAAGAAGAGAGGGATCACGGGTCGGTTCGGTCCGAATTAAAATTTCAAAACGCCAGGAAATATTGCGTTCCGAATTAATAATTCGGAACGCTAGGAAATATTGCGTTCCGAATTAATAATTCGGAACGCTAGGAAATATTGCGTTCCGAATTAATAATTCGGAACGCTAGGAAATATTGCGTTCCGAATTAATAATTCGGAACGCTAGGAAATATAGCGTTTTGGGTAAAAATAAAAATATTTTAAAAACCTGGTTATTTATATTAAAATATATTTTTTTTTGGGTAAAAATAAAAATGTCGGTAATTTCTCTTATACCTCTCTGAATTTGGTTGATTTAATTCTGTTGAGAAAGTAAGATTAGTTGTATCAGTTTGCTTGGTTCGCAATAATGTTCACCTAATAGTATTTGTGAACTTTAAAAATAAATTGTTTTATGATTATTGGATATTTTATTACCCGCAATCCAATCATCAGGAATGGAAGATTAGGTGGAATGAAATTGTCTAGCGTTGAATATATATATATATTTTTCTTTATATATGCATACTTGTTATTTTCAACACCTAAAACAATATGTTCAGATTAGAAATAATTTTCTCTGCACTAGCACATATGATGACCTCTATGTGATATCACTCGTGCATAATTATTAAATAAGTTACGGAATCTTTCAATTTTGAGACACTTGTTATAAAATTTGTTTAAAATAACTGGGTCATCTGCGCAATCACACCTTCAGACCTTGAAAAGTAACAAAGTTATGATAATTTTGCAACTTGGAGCCCTTAATTTTCTTATCTTGTAACAATATGATGTAAGTGGCAGTCTGTTTTACTTTTTTTTTTTTTAACCTCTCTAAAAAAACAGTCAGGATGGGAAGTTCAGTTACGGGTACGCGAGCTCACCCGGTAAAAGGTCATCAATGGAGGACTTTTATGACACTATAATTGATGGTGTTAATGGAGAAATGGTCGGCTTTTTTGGTGTCTTTGATGGTATATGTTGGCCTTTCGTTGTTAATTTACATATTTTTTTGGTGCAAAGTATTTCAATGTTGCCTTCTAAAATTAGAGGATCAGAGGCATATATGATCCTTATTCTTTTGAAGCACAAATTTGAGATATTTAGATTTTGGAACAACATAGAAGAAATTTTCTTTAATCTGTATGAATAAGAGAACTTACGAATATTACTGAATTTTTTAAGGTCATGGTGGGATTCGTGCAGCGGAGTATGTTAAGAGACACCTCTTCAGCAATATTATAAAGCACCCAAATTTTATCAGTGATACCAAATCAGCTATAGGTACGCCTAGTATTTATCTTGTTTATGTTCTTATAATGTTTGTAAAAATGTGGGTACATTATAAACAGTTTTGTGTCCCAGTGATCAACATGGTCAAAGTGGACAAGCAACAAAACATCTTACTATGCTCGTGCATTGTTTGTTTCTGTAATATATTAAATTTATAAATGATTGTCCAAAATTGCACACCTCAGATATGAAAACTGAAATTGTTGTTTTTAACTTGTTGATACTACAAGTTATGCACAAGTTTCTATAGAGTACTTTACCCAAATATATAAAATTCATATTTGTGTCTCATATCAGTTAATTTCAATTTCGTCCCAACCAGGTTCTCTTATCTCTCTTTGATCCAATTATGAAAAGAAATGATGTTTCACTCCACTTCTCTCTCATTTCACTCTGGCATAAATTTTTATCTCTTCCTGTCTTCCACTTCATTATAGCTGGAGTCCTGGAGCTCTCTCTCCTCTCCTACTTCTTTTTCTTTGTTAATTAGAATTTAAAAAGTAGTGATTGATGCAATAAGTGAGAAATAAAGCGATATGTTCATTTTCAACATTTCTTGTATGGAAGAATTTCAGAGTGGTCTCGTTTGGGGGAATGTCAGAGATCACTGACCCAACATGACCAATTTGTGTGGTGACCTCTGAAGAAATTTACCAAAAACTCATGTTAAAACAGTTTATGGTAAATAATTGAATAGCTGTGAGATATTGGTTCATTGTTCCTTCGTTATTGGGCCACGGATTTTTCTTGTTCTGGTCTAGTAGGATCACCTGATACAGAAATTTACTGGTAGGCTAATGAAGTTGCAAATATACACTGTTTGAGGGCTTCTATCAAAATTTCATTGGGGTCTTGTGACCCTGTTGGAATATTACAGTTTGCCTCCCGTCCTTCCTATTTGCAGAGGGACTACTCATCACCATAATTTGTTCATGGGAGTTGCTCTTTTTATACAGACTACAGTGGAATTTCCAAATTTCATATATACACCTGCAGTATGACACATACTGTATGCCCTGAAAAATGTAAAAATATTGCGTGTATTCCTATGAATAAACAAAATTTATCATCGTACCCCTGCCCGTCCTCGCATTTACTTAGAATGATGGCAGATGTATCCCTCTCTGTGGATTCATCTCTATTTAAGTGAGGATCAAAAGAAGGTAATTGTGAATTTGAAAGTAAATTAATGGGGCATTGCATGAATTGTTATATTCTTGGAACAACAGAACTGTTCCTTAGTAAGATAGCAAGTTGGTAACTACATTCTGTTCTTCTTTCTTTCTTTCTAACTTTTGCAGTTGATGCGTATAACCACACTGACTCTGAGTTTCTGAAATGTGAGAATGGTCAGAACAGAGATGCCGGTTCCACTGCCTCAACAGCTGTACTTGTTGGGGACCGTCTCTTAGTTGCAAATGTTGGTGATTCTAGAGCTGTTATTTGCAGAGCAGGAAACGGTAGGTTTTCTTTTTTTCCTTTCTGTATATGTAATTTGATATTTATATCATGCCTCTTCATGCCTTGCTGAAACATTTGGTTGCTGCTTGCTTAATTGCCAAAACTGAATATGTTATGGAAAAAACTATCTAAACACTGGTAGGATGGCAGTCTGATATGTACTGGTACTGATTGCATGTTAGATAGTACTACTACAGATGTTTTTATATCTAAAATATATTCATAATACAAATATTAAGACCATTAGATTACCTAATATTTTAGGAGTAAATACATTACTAGCTTATTTTTAGCAATGGTACCTTATTGATTTATAATTAATGACTAGTGAAAGCAATCGATAGAATTTTTCTAAAACATTGTTCTAGCATGTGCACTTTTGTATATATTGCACCTTACTCAAACTATTAATTACTCCACAATTTGGAGCGTTGGTTGCTGAAGGCCCTTTTTGTGAATTTCCAGCTGTTGCAGTTTCTAGAGATCACAAGCCTGATCAATCGGATGAGAGGCAGAGGATAGAAGATGCTGGAGGCTTTGTTATGTGGGCTGGTAATTTTCTTATTTTACTATATTAAATTGTACTTTCAAACTTTATAACAGGAACCTTGTATTCGTTGCATTCTCATAAAAAACAGTCAACTTGATATATATTTTTATGGTTACTAAATTTTATCAGGGACCTGGCGTGTTGGTGGTGTTCTTGCTGTTTCCCGTGCATTTGGGGACAGACTCCTGAAGCAATTTGTCGTTGCTGAACCTGAGATCAAGGTCTTAATCTGTTAACATTTCTTTCTTCTTTTTCATCATGTATTTAATTTTTGTTGTCCAGTATGATATATATTGCATATGCTGTGTTAGCTTATAGTTTCAACAGTAGAACTGAAATAATAGTCCATATACTGGTTTTTAAAATTTGATATGACTGAATTTAAAGTTTACACTGAACTGTACAGGTCCAATAAACACGTGCAAATTAGTATTCTACCCACACATGATAGTGTTTCTCATTTAAAGGATGTTCTGAAAAAGGGTCTCGACTGTTAACAATTTGACTTTATGTGTTTGGCAGGAGGAGGTTGTTGACAACTCTCTCGAATTTCTCATCCTTGCAAGTGACGGTCTTTGGGATGTTGTCTCAAATGAGGTATAAATTCATATTAATAGAACTTTCCTCAATTCTCTAGGACAAAAATGAAGTTGTTAGATATCAACCTCCTTCCTGATTCATTTCTTCTAACCAATGATGTTATATTTACAACTCTTCTGTATGGAAGTCATCGAATCAATTTGCTCAAATGGTACCTACAAGTATCACCTATTTCTCATTTTGATACTGAATTCTTCTAGTAGTAAAAGTTTCATTTTGGTTTGCAAAGTTTCTATTTTATCCATGCTGTTATTCCTGTCATAATTTAATTAATTTATCTAAATTTGAGTCAGCATAGCATGCAAGTTTGATTTGGATCTTTTAAGGTATACAGTGTAATATATTATTCGGTTTAGCTCATCTTGAATTGTATGGAAGTCATTGGCTAGTCTTAGACTGATCTGAATCGTTCAGTTCAGATCCATCGTTCCAGATCGACTCTGACCAAATAGCTGTCTCGTACTTTCCGGGGCTGCCCTTTTAGTAGTAATAGATCAGACCCGATCCTAACTGTTTGACCAGAAATGGACGGTCCTGATTAGCTTGAGACCATACAATGAATTCATACGGCTGAAGTGGAGGCCCAACCTTTTTTAACATGTCACTTTATTACTTTTGGCTGCTTATTATGGTAATGATCTAAATAAATACAATGGGATGTTTGGGAACAACTGGGTACATTTGAATCTCTGTGGACCAAAATAGAAATTTGAATTTGTCTGTTTTTGCACATACTTGAACATAGCAGTTGTAGGCGAACTACTGGGCTCCACCCATCTCCCCATATTGCAACAGATCTACTGTTCTATAATGGAGAAACACCTTTTTGCTTAAAACAAAACCAATAATTTTGATCCTAGACCCCACCAACTTAACTCCTGAATTTTTAAATTTTGGATCTCCCCAATGTTCTTCTAAAAAAATGCTCTCCTGTCAAAGTAACTTTATTGTAGAGGATTTAATCTGGTATTTTTGTGTACCAATCTCTGTTTGGTTTGTGTAGGAAGCAGTGGCAATGGTGAGGCCGATAGAGGACCCTGAACAGGCTGCACAGAGACTCCTTCAAGAGGCTTCCCAACGAGGGAGTGCAGATAATACAACTGTTGTCATAGTTCGTTTTTCCAATTCCCCTCATGGTTCAATTGGAAGCAATTAAGTTTTCTTTACAACTAAACAAATGCCCAAACCTGTATCATTTGTTACTGTTGTACTGAGTTAGCATTTGTTTATAGTTGTTCCCTTAGAGGGTTATATGTGGCTAACATAAACTATAGATCGTAATGTCATGTTTGGATTTTGCATGGGCCATGTTTGTTTGACGTTGTAAAGACTAATCTTTTTATGTTTATTTATGATGATGTAAAATATTTTATCAAGTGTCACATGCATTTTCATGGGTAGATCACCAGAAGGTCATGTGGGGTTAATGTGTTGACACTATAGAATGGGCTAGCATAACGTATGTTGGTAATAAATGTCAGTAAATGAAGAAGAAACATATTTCTTTATTTGTCTATACCGCATTTAAAGAACACTTTTTAAAAAGTGTGACGACAATTTATATTTTATTTTATAGAAGTTAATTCATAAATAAGTAGGGTTAAAATATATCATTGCTTTTGTGTCTCAACCATATTCTACATCTCTATCTCTGCTTTCAAAGTTCAAACAGTTAATTTAATTTGTTCAAGATATTTATATTAAAATGTGCTTAGAGATCAAATTTTATATTTTTTGAATTTTTTTTACTATTTATTTAATTACGTAAAAATCACTGTTTTTATTATTTGTCAATACCTATTTAAACATACCCCACATCTTTATACCTATCTAAACATACCCTATATCATTTAATAATCTTATATAAGTAAACATGGTTCACCTTTGATATCATCATCATCTCATTTATGATTTTATTCTCTCTTCTTTCTTATTATGATTAGATATCCATATTTTTTCACTCTCTTCTCATTTAATATGTAACAAAGCACAATTTTTTTTTTTTTTTTTGATAAAAGTGGTTGCCCACCTGTTTCATTACGAAACCAAAACATTTGTTCATACAACTAATGCCTTAACTAAAGTTCCAGAAGCAGTAATAAAGCACGTGCATATCACAAAGCAGCTACAGTAACTAATTAACGAGACAAAAGCTACAAGAGAGAACATGTTTAGTCTAGCAACAAAACACAACATACATAAACTAGCTATACATATCACATGGAGCAAATTTATGTATATGGAGCAAATTTTGTTGTGATTCATACTCTTATCAAGATATACTATCAAACACCCCTAGATAAATATTCTATACATCTATGGTTCGGCAGTATGCTAGACCCGTTCCATTTTAAAATATTCACATGCATTTAAATTTTACGGAACCGTTCAATTTACATCGACGCGAATATTAAAAAGAGTCCCGTAAATTTTCGAGTTGAGCTGAACTCGTCTGAATTCTCATATTGTTTGAAATTTAATGCCTTCAGCAAGATGTATTAGATGAACTCATGTGTCAGACTAATCGGATGGATGTGTTAAGTGAATGCATGTATCTTAAGATCGGTCATGGAGATGTACATGCGTTAGAAATATTCTAGAGGCCATAATATTTTGAGCCATAATTAATAGTTAATTATAAAGTTATAATATGGATCAAATCTTATTAGGCTGGGTCCGAATTTCTGCTCTGATCTGCTCTGATCTGTTCCATCAAGATAAGGTCTTCTGAATAAGCTCGATCATAGGTGCGATCAAATAGTGTGTTGTATTATGAATACACATACATATGATAATTTCGGGTCTCTCTACGAACTGTTCAATTTTCGGACAGAAGAAAAAGAGACAGAAAATATAAGAACAGTATTTTCGGTTTTATTGGATTAGGCCTAAAATCTGATCTGTCTGAATTCGCACCACTTTAGAAACCGAGAGAGAAAAGTATAAAAGACAAGATGAGACAGTCAGTTGGCACTAGCACTCCGACTTGCAGTTGTTTGTAAAACCAGAGATAAAGGAGAGAGATTTATGATAGTCAAGATTTCATTGATTTCATCGTATTCATTACAGTACACGAATGGCCTATATATATAGGCAGTGATCTCTAGAATCTAATTACTGTTACATGAGCTAACTATGGTTTAGATGTATCTAACCATGATTCTAACAACTACAGTAACAGCTTAACAACCTAACTAACTTTGACTAAAGCTTGGTGCTTTGACTTTGACTGTTGACTCTATTAGCCCCCCCTCAAGCTGGGCTTACTGTTAGCTTGGAAGAAAGATCGCGGAATCGAGGATAGGCTAGAGGCTTGGTGAAGACATCCGCTATTTGATCCCGAGAAGATAGAAACTGGATTTGGAGAGAATTATTCGCAACACGTTCCCGAACGAAGTGATAGTCAATCTCAACATGCTTGGTTCGGGCATGAAACTTTGGGTTGGAAGCCAATAAGGTTGCGCCAATATTGTCACACCATAGCACAGGTATAGAGGAAATAGAGATGTTGAGTTCGGCCAAGATATATTAGAGCCAAATTAACTCGGAACTCGTAACGGCAAGCGACTTGTATTCCGCCTCGGTGCTAGAACGGGCTACAGTTGGTTGCTTCTTTGATCCCCATGAAATAAGATTGTCCCCAAGAAAGATACAAAGACCCGAAGTGGATTTTCGATCATCAACGGAACCGGCCCAATCCGCATCGCTATATGCATGTAGAGAAAGTAGGGGATTGCATGAATTGAGACACTCGATTCACGGAAAAGGCAATGTCGGGTCGAGTCAAGGTAGCGTATTGGAGAGCACCAACAATTGAGCGGTAGAGATGAGGATCATCAAACGGGTCGCCATCTAATTTAGAAAGGGAGGTATTAGGCACCATAGGAGAAGGCAAGGGATTAGAGTAGTGCATATTGGCTCGACTCAAGACATCATGGATGTATTTTGATTGAGAAAGGTGAAGACCATGAGAGGTCGGTTTCACCTCAATGCCTAGGAAGAGTGGAGGCACCCTAGATCTTTGATAGCAAATTTATGTTGAAGAGACCGAATGAGAACATGCACAAGAGCAAGACTGGAGCCGGTGATGATAATATCGTCGACATAAACGAGCACAATGAGAGAGGAGCCATGAGAAGAGAGAATGAAAAGAGATAGATCATAGCTCGATGCTTTGAACCCTTGAGCGAGGAGAGCCGAACTTAAAGCTTGAAACCATGCACGAGGACTTTGCTTAAGACCATAAATAGCCTTGGAGAGGCGGCACACATGATTTGGGCGAGAAGGATCCTCAAAACCGGGGGGTTGTTGCATATAGACGGTTTCTTGAAGAGTACCGTGCAAGAAGGCATTTTGAACATCAAGTTGTTGGATTGGCCATGCATAGGTGAGAGCAATGGTAAGCACTAGGCGAATCGTAGTAGGCCGTACCACTGGACTAAAGGTTTCGAAAAGTTCGACACCTTTCTCTTGATGAAAGCCTTTGGCAACAAGTCTAGCCTTGTACCGTTCTAACGAGCCATCCGCCCGGCGTTTGATTTTGTAGACCCATTTACATCCAACAACATTGTAATCGGATGAAAAAGGAACTAATTCCCATGTTTGATTAGAGAGAAGGGCAGCGTGTTCTTTGTTCATCGCCTCAACCCAATGAGAATGAGATTTAGCTTGGTTATAGGTCTTCGGCTCACATTGAGTGTAGGTTTCGGTGATAAAAGCTACATGATTAGGGAAAAGCTTAGGCTTGCGGGTATGGTCTCGAGTTCTGGTGACCATATGATGAGAGGATGAAGGCAGCTGAGAAGAATTTTGGTGAGAAATAGGAGTTTGAATAGATTGCATGAGCTCTCTGTCTGAGCTGCTGGAAGAATGGTGCTCAACATAAAAGATCCGCTCCAACCTTGGTTGGACCCGAACCAGGAGGAAGGCCAGTGGGAGCATTGGCCAAAGAAGAAGTGTTGAGATCCTCTCCAGCAGGGGAAGCACTTGAAAAATTGCCTGGGATGTCGGATGGAGATCCAGCGGGTTGGAGAGAGCCCGACTGGATAGGCAGCGGCAAGGAAGTGGAAATTACTGGATCCTCTGTAGTAGAGAGTGTGCTAGCGCCAGGAAGTGAGTCCGAGAGGGGTAGCAGGTGCAACCAGGAGGCATGGCAGGTTGAATTTGACTCATCCGAAGCAGAAGCAGCTGACAAATCTTTAAATGAGAACTGCACCTCATCAAAAACAACATGTCTAGAAACAAATAACCGATTAGAATCAAGCTCCAAACATTTATATCCCTATTGAGAAATATGATAACCAAGAAAAACGCATGGTTTCGAAAGAGGTTGAAACTTACGATCATTGTACGGTCTAGTATACGGAAAACATAGACAACCAAGCACCCGTAAAATAGAATAATCAGGTGATTTACCAAAGAGAGTAGAGTAGGGTGAAGAAGAGTTATTTCTTGAAGGTTGTCTATATATGAGATAAACCACACTAGCGAACACATCATCCCAAAATCGACCGGGTATGTTTGAGTGCACCATAGAGGCAAGGGCCAACTCAATGATATGACGATGTTTGCGTTTCAACACGCCATTTTGCTGCAGCGTGTGAGTAGGGATGGCAAAAAAGCCCATCGGCCAGTCGGCCCGGCTATGCCTGCCTGGCCCAACCCTTTACCCAGTCGGCCCAACACTGTAACAGGCCAGGTAAGGCCGGGCCTAAGAACGGGTCAGGCCAGGTCTGGGCTTAAGCCGAAGCCCACAGGCAGCCCGTTGGGCCTATATTTTGATACAAATGAGTACAGAATTTTGAGTTTAGGGTTTGAGTTGGGAGAGCCGCTTCCGAGTTTGCTCTCAGATCTCACTTTTTTTTTAAAACCTGGCAGAGCCGCAGAGGCTGCTAGGTCTCAGATCTCTCTTTCGCTCCTCTCTCTCTTTCGCTCTCTTCAGCACCCAGCGGCTAGCAGCGGCTACAGCCCAGCACACAGCAGCGGCTGCCGCCTCCTGTGTACCCAGCGGCCAACAGCGGCCAGCAGCGACTCTCTCTCTCTCGCTCTCTTCAGCACCCAGCGGCCAGCAGCGGCTGCCGCCTCCTGTGTACCCAGCGGCCAGCAGCGACTCTCTCTCTCTCTCGCTCTCTTCAGCACCCAGCAGGCCAGCACAGTGCCCTCGGCGCCGAGCCCTCTCTCCGATTTAGCAGCACCCGGTAAGCTCTTTGCCCCTTGTCCCCTCTCCGATTTAGCAGCACCCAGTACGGTAAGCTCCGATTTAGCAGCACAGTGCCATTGGTAAGCTCCGATTTAACCAATGTGTCAGGTTTTTGGTTGACCTCCATAGTACCAGACTATGAGTAATTCATACTGGAATGCTTCTTGTTATCTCCTTCGACACAAATTTGTATAATAAATACCATCTTTGGTTGACTTTTCTCGTGAAACAATAATTTTAGCACTAGAAATGGAGGATCAAAGCATCGCACAAGATTTGGCTGTTACTTCTTCATATGAAGCAGCGATGGAGGCACTATCCTCTCTGATAGGCCAGCATAAGAGGCCAACCAAAAACCTGGCATAAAGACTAAGGTAAGCCCCAAAATTTCATAAAAAAAGACTAAGGAAAGTTCAAACTGTAGAAGATGATATTATGTTCTGGTTGGTATGCTCAACTCTGGAATTAACTTTAGTGAATTCAAGACCAAAGATTTTAATTCCCAGGGATTGTAAATTTAGGATTCTTATACAGTGTTATAGTTTGCTTAAAGAAATTATATATAATAGTTATGTTTATTTTGTTGTGGGAATATGCAGATGGTAGGTTTGGAGCAAAGCATCGGTGAACTTAAAATCATACATGTTGCAGGAACTAAAGGTAAGGTATGTAATAATTGCTTATTGTAGAGTTTCAAGTGTTGTTTTGTTGTTTGTTATTTTTCCGTGGTACTGCTGCTGTACAGCTGCTATTTCTGGTACCGTTTAGCTGTTGCTGTGTTGTTTGGGGTTGTTATTACAAGGTAGTAACTGTGTCACATTTAGTATGCTGTTGTAATCCAGAGCGACAGTGCGGTTTTTGTAATTGAGACATCGTTTATTTAATACAATTCAGCTTGGTAGCCGCTACCAAGTTATTCTCAAAAAAAAATAATTGCTTATTGGGGAATACAATAATTATTAGTTTTTATATGCAGAGTCTTTTTTACCTCATTCTTAGTCACGTGAACAACGAGGCAATAATAAATTGCATAATGTCTTAACTTGTGATTTTCTAAGACATCTTTTAGTCTGTACTTGTATGTGAATTATGTCTGATTTTTATGTGCAAATTCTTGCAGGTTGGAACTATCCAGGGAAAAGTTCTTAGATTATTTCTGGGATTTGTGGAATCAGCTGAAGGTGCTCTTCTTTATAATATTATGACATACAGATACGGTCTCTCTTCTGATATTTAGTTTCTTAATAAAAAAATACAACTGTGATATTCTTTTCAATTTGCTTTGCAGATCAAATTGTCTGAGGAATTGTTGATGCCTGGTCTATTCCAGTTTCTTACTCTCTTGGCCTTTAAGATATTCTTGTGTGAAAAGGTACGAATCAAATCTTATTTCTGCTAGAAAATGTGTCAAACCCTAATAATATATGCATTTTTCTATGCCTAATGACATGAATGTTTTGCAAGTAGCAAGTCGAGCAAGAGAAGTATTAGGCGAAGAGTGCTTGTTGTTTGGGTGCTAAATTGTTTGGGCTAAATTGTTTGTGCTAGATATTATTTGTGTAACTGTGTTAAATTTTAATTTTTAGCTTAGTGTAAATTATACTTGTGCTGAAATATTTTGTTATGTTGGATGGTATTATCTAAAACTATGTTATTTGTTGTGTTAAATTACAATTCTCTATTGTTGTTGTGCTGATTTTTTGTGTTAAATTATACTTGTTTTGATTGTATACATTATTGTTAGTTGAGTTGGGGATGGACGGGCTGGGCTAGGTAAGGCAGCCCATGGGCATGGACAGGCAGGCACAGGCAGGCACGGGTATGGAGAAAAAGCCCATGGGCAGGCCGGGCATATATTTTCAGGCCCATCAGATTGGGCCAGGCAGGTGGGCCATCAGTTTTTAACAGGCAGGCCAGGTATGGGCTTAGCAAAATACCTGTGGGCTCGGCCCATTGCCATCCCTACGTGTGAGGGCACGAAGTTTGGTGAAGAATAGAGGAAAAAGACCGAGAGATCGGTTTATACTCCGCACCCCCGTCCGTACGTAATATTTTGATCTTGTGATTGAGAAGATTCTCAACTTGAGTCCTAAATAGAGCAAAGACATGAGGAACATCACCCTTAGAATGCAAAAAATAAATCCACGTAAATCGTGAAAAATCATCAAAAAAATGTGACATAGTAACGAAACCCGTTATGAGATACAATCGGGTTTGGACCCCACAAATCCGAATGAATTATTTCAAGAGGAGAAGAAGTACAAGTAGAACTAGAAGAAAAGAGCAAGCGATGCGCTTTAGCCTTACAACAATCATGGCATAGCGACATCTTTTTATTGGAACACGGTAAATCATGTGAATCTAAAATTTTGGATGTGGTAACGGGTGAGGGATGACCAAGCCTAAAATGCCACAAATCGGCCGAGACTCTTGCACCATAAAAAGCATAAGGAGAAGGCTTTGTGAGTGGTAGAATGTATAGGCCATTAACGAGCTTGACTTGAAGTAGAACCTTCATGGTTAGTCGATCCTTAATGACACAAGAAGAAGAAAAGAAGTTAATAAAGATCGAGTTATCATGTAAAAGTTTAGACAAGCTCAAAAGATTTTTGGTGAAAGAAGGAACATATAATACATCCTTCAAGGAAAGGGAAAATTAAGAGAAAGGCAAGATGCAAGAGCCAATGTGAGAAATTTTCATACCATGACCATCTCCAATATGTAGAGAATCGAAACCCTCGTATGGTAAGTAAGAGGAGAGGTTATTAAGGTCATTGGTTATATAATGAGTAGCACCCGAATTATTCTGGTCCAGCAGAAACCGAACCAGTTTGCGCATTATTCGCTTGAAACCCGGTTTGAGTCAGATTTGCCTGCATATTCGGCTGGGCCTGATCAGGATAATTGAGTAAGTCAGTTCTGTACCAACACAGCCTTGCATTATGGCCTCTTTTAGAGCAAATTCGGCAGACCACATCTTGATTTAGGCCTGGTTCAGCCCTAGTGTAATTGGGCTTGGGGATAGCATTGGTATTGGGCCGAGCAACAGAGAAATGCGGCCTGGAATAAGAACTGGGATTCGGCAACAGAGGTGGTTTGGGATTATAGCCTCCACATGGGCGAAACCCCTTACCGGGTCTAGAATGTTGGGGACGCGGACCCGGTTTGGGTTGGGTAAACATAGCAGCGGCAGGAGAATGAAGAGAAGAGACAAAAAAATTTCCACTGTTTTGCGAGAATAAGAGAGATTCGTGATTGAGAAGAAGAGATTGAAGATCGGCGAAGGTGAGGCTATCCTTGGAATTAGCTGCTGCCATCACCGAGTTAAACTCAGATCCGAGCCCGTTTAGAACCTGAATAATCAGATCTACATCACTAACCGGCGAACCAATAAAAGCGAGCTCGTCGGCAATAGCTTGCATTTTCTGACAGTACTCGAGACAACTTGAACCTCCTTTGTTTGTATTCTGAAACGACCTTCGAAGTTCTGTCAGACGGGCGCGAGACGAAGCCGAGAAGGACTGTTGCAGTGACTTCCAAAGCTGAGCCGAGGTGGTGCATGACACGGTTTGATTGAGAATTGTCTCAGATAGTGAAGAACGAATCCAGGTAAGCAAGAGCTGGTCTTGCTGGTACCAACGGTAATACGCCGGATTGCTTGATTCAACTCCATTTGCTGTGATGTTCTTGGAATGGGGATTTTCGGCAAGAAACTTGTATAAGCCATGGCCGTGAAGAGCGGGCTCAATTTGACACTTTCATGCCAAGAAATTGCTTCGAGTAAGCTTGGTAGCGATTGGGATGTTGAGAATCACAAGTCGCTCAGAAGAAGAAGAGAGATTAGTATTTAGATTTTCTGTAGAGGAAGAGGTGGGGTTAATTGGAGAAGAGGTATGATCGGATTCCATTAGAGCAATGGCTCTGATACCATAAAATCAGAGATAAAGGAGAGAGATTTATGATAATCAAGATTTCATTGATTTCATCTTATTCATTACTGTACACGAATGGCCTATATATATAGGCAGTGATCTCTAGAATCTAATTACTGTTACATGAGCTAACTATGGTTTAGATGTATCTAACCATGATTCTAACAACTACAGTAACAGCTTAACAACCTCACTAATCAACAGCTTAACAACCTAACTAACTTTGACTTAAAGCTTGGTGCTTTGACTTTGATTGTTGACTCTATTAGTTTGTCAACTTGTTCGTGTGGATACCGGTAGAGACGTGACTGCGGTTGTTGTTGCGTGGATCCGACACAAGGTGTACGAAGTGAAAAAGGTTACTGCTAGAACTTGAAGTTTCCGCTGCGCGTCTAGTAGTAAACTCTATATTAATTGTAGAATTAGTTTTATACTTGAATTCTGGTTTTCGGATAGTGAATAAATCATGAACTGAATCGAATTGTTGCACATATAACCTACCCGAAATCCCTACAATATGTACAGTCTTCTTTTGTTATCCTATTATATCCTATTTTTTCAGGACAAAAATTCGAATTAGTATGTGTCAAATCTAAAAAAAAGGGAGCAGCTTGGGTCCGATGCCCATCGGACCCAAAGTGGGTTCGATGGGCTCTATGACCGTCCGATCTGCTTTAAGATTCACGCCAGAACTTTCGCGGCTTCTTTAATTTACGTGCGCACGGATCTTAAAGCAGATCGGACGGCCATAGAGCCCATCGGACCCAAGCTGCTCCAAAAAAAAAAAGAATCAAATAATTAATGATCAGCGTTATGACTCATAAAATACTCGTTCTAGAATCAACAGTGGCCCGACCCTAACTTTGCTCTCCTCCCATATTGCATGAATTTTATTGATATATTTTAGGCAATCGGAATTGTTAACTTTAACTCGAATGATCTCATTTTGACCGTATATTTGCTCTCACATGTGCGATCAACGCTGCAAAATATTATACTCCACGTTCAATTTTTTAATAGACAATTATAAAACTAGTATCGTGGCAGACATATTTTTATAATAAAATAAATAAATGAAAACAATAATTATTCAATAATAAAAAGATAGACCAACCTATTTTCAGATAAATGTGAAGTTCATTCTTTAATGACATACTTACGAGTTTTCTTTTTGCTGATACATAACAATTTTTCGTATTATGTTGCTTAAAGGGAAAATAAGAGAGAGAAAAAAATTATAAAAATAAGTTGTATTATTTGTTGTTGTTATGTTATGACATCTTCTATTGTCATATTATGACACTTGTTATTGTTATGAGGGTTATCCTCTTCTCCATAGGATTTATATTCATTTGCGTATCTAAAATATATTTTAGAATAGAATCATGTTTACTTAGAGAAGATCATTAAATGACAAATAACATTTATTATATAAAGAAATGAAGACACAACCAATCAAATATCAATCAATCCAACAATTCCTTAAATGACATTTAACAAATAGAAAAAAATCACCAAAAGAAGGCTTAGTAATAAACTTGTGACAAGTACATGTGGCGAGTACATATCTAAATAAATTTAGGCTTCTACACATAAAAAACATAAAAAAAAAATATGCATAGAATCAAAAGAAGGCATACTATATGATTGGAGGGTTGATATTCAAATCGAAATTTCATCTTTTAATCACAGCTATTGGCGTATCAGAATATCTACGTGCTTAATATAAAAATAGAGATATCTAGGATCCTCCAATAAAATCCGAACTAATAGAGAGCATGAAACTTTTTTTTATATGAAAATCCAAAATTTCATCCCGTTGGCGGATTAGAACATCTACGTTCTTAATATAAGAATGGAGATACCTAGGATCCTCCAATAAAATCCGTACCAATAGAGAGCATGCAACTTTTTTTTATCATGAAAATCCGAAATTTCATTTTTTAATCACAGTCGTTGGCAGATCATAACATCTATGTGCTTAATATAAGATACCTAGGATCCTCCAATAAAATCCGTACCAATAGAGAGCATGAAACTTTTTTTAAATCATGAAAATATAGGATCACAGCCGTTGGAAGATCAGAACATCTACGTACTTAATATAAAATAGAGATACCTAGATCCTCTAATAAAATCCGTACCAATTGAGAGCATGAAACTTTTTTTGAATCATGAAAATATATGAGACATGAGAGAGCATTGATATTCCCTTGTAACACCTTGGCATCATCTGCCAACGCTCTCAAAAAAAAAAGAAGAGCATTGATATTCCCTACTGTTTCAAATCGGATAGTACAATTGAGACGAATAAACTAAATGTATATAAAAAGTAACTCTAATTCTAAATTAGATTGATCCGATTAATTCGTTTTAAATTAAACGACTAAATTTGAATAATAAAATCCAACTTTTTCCTTTTTCTTTTGAATAGCAGGACAGACAAAACTAGCATCAATGCATCGGAACGAAAAGAAAGGACATTAAAATGAAGTACGAGCACGGCTATTTTGAAGCTCATTAGTTACATTGAGTTTAACTCTAAAACATATTAAATTGACTTTAAAAGATGAATCTAACTATTTAAGAAGTAAAGCGTTTACATATAAAACATATAAATTAATTTAGTATATAGTCAAGCTGTAAAAAAAAAACTTATAAGTTAATTTTAATACAATTATTTTTAAACGCGTCACTCGTGAAGTAGATTAATTTCAATAAATTTATTATTTCAAGTTAATTCGATAAGTTTTGAAGTTAAACTCGACAATGACTTGGTGAGCCAAAATTTTTTATTAATATCCAAAATAATTAAACAATTTCACAATCTACACCCTGACGCAAAAGAATTCGGAAAATGACCAAACTGGAAACAAAGTTTCCCGTTTTAAGCCTCCTTTCCGGAAAAAAAGTTTCCGGTTGTATATTTTTTTTTTATTAAAAAACAGAAAATCCGGGAATTATGTTCCCGTTGTATGTTTTTTTTAAACAGAAATGTTATAATTTATTTATTTTTTGTATTGAAATATTAGAAATATTTTATATATTTCTTTGAAAATAGATGGAATACTGTATAATTTGATTATTAGAAAGATTGCGACAAATAACCAGAATCAACATTTTTCAGGCCGAATTTTTCGTGGCTGTAAGAAAAATTAAAATATTTCTTTGTGTGTTATTAAAAAAAAATAAAAATATTTGAATCTAAGTTATTGATCCCGGTTCAGAAGTCACTTCTAGATAATACAAAAAATATTGTGATCCTTCCATTTTAAAAGAAACTTTAAGTTATTTAAATATTCTTTGTCACAGATGTCAGGGATTCATTATTTAAGTTTTTGTTTTTTCAAAAATAGAAGAGTTCAAATATTTTATATATTTATCTAGAAGTGACTTTTGAACCGGGATCAATAATTCAGATTCAAACATTTATATTTTTTTTTTCCAATAACATACAAAGAAATATTTTAATTTTTCTTATAGCCGCGAAAAATCCGGCCTGAAAAATGTTGATCCGAGTTATTTGTCGCAATCTTTCTAATAAATCAAATTATATAGTATTCCATCTATTTTTAAAGAAATATATAAAATATTTCTAATATTTCAATATAAAAAATAAATATATTATAACATTTACTATTTTAAAAAAACATACAACCGGGAGATAATTCCCGGATTTTCTGTTTTTTAATAAAAAAAAAACATAGAATTGGGAAATAAATTTCCGGTCCTAGAATCGAAGATTAAATTTTCGGTTTCAGGCTCTGAAACCGGAAATTTAATCTCCGGTTCTAGGAACCGAAAGTTTAATCTCCGGTTTTGGAGAGACTGGGACCGGGAACTTTTTTTTTCTAGAAAGGAGGCTTAAAACCGGAAACTTTGTTTCCGGTTTGGACATTTTTCGAATTCTTCTGCGTCAAGGTGTAGATTGTGCAATTGTTTAATTATTTTGGATATTAATAAAAAATTTGGCTTGGTGAGCTTAAGAACATCCTAGTTCTACTTAAGAAGTAACATGATTGAAAGCAGAGGCGAAACTAGAAAATAAAGATTGGAAACTGAAAAATCAAACATAATGTAATTTCATTTGATAAGAGGAGTTAAAAGATATTAATAATATGAAATTTATAAAATTTAATGGATGAAATTATAAATTTTTAATTATAAGGTGTGTGGGTCGGTGGGGGGTGGGGGAGTCCGCATCTTCTGCATTAACTCAAAAGAGCAGAGTTTATTGCATCTGGACCATCTGACTAGGATCGGAGCCAATCCGGTCCACGCCTATGATACATAGGCAGGAACGGATCCAGAATTTTGGTCAGGGGTAGGTACAAAATACTAATAAAAGTGCAAATTTTTTTTTTACTATCTAATCTCATGAGCTAGAGCACAAAATGCAAATTTTTTAGACTAGGATTGGACACAATTTTGAGTCAGGGGTAGGCACAGTCTAAACAATACACTGGAATTAATTTTTTTTTCAAATCCAGGGGTAGGCAAGTGCCTACCCCTGGGCCTATGTGGATCCGCCACTGCACATAGGGTCCTTAATATTAGTGCGGATCTCAATAGGATGGTCCAAATCTATTAACGCACATTCTGTTGATGCAAAGGATATGAATTCACCAGGAGGGGGGTTGCTTAGCGAATTCACATCCTTCCAGGTACCTAAAAAGAGAATCTCTTACAATTAGTGGATCCGACAGTTCTTGTTAACTCGACACGAATCTCAAAGCCCAATAATACTGTCTTTGTACTATCCCAAATTTCAAATCGGCTGAGAGTAAATCCCAAACCGTAAAGTTAGGACAATCTTCCACGGTGTCCGGCAGGATATTGATCCGGGCTTAGCCCCTTTCTCTCCCACTATGTTCCGCCCATGACCCAGTATCAAGAAAAAGTGGGGTCCTCCGTCCTAGCTGCCTGATTGAAGCTGAAGAGCAGGTCCCAGCTGCTTGATTGAATCTGAACCATATTTGTATTGCTAGTAGTCAGAAGAGGCATGTGGAAGTGGAATCAAAAGTACGATCCTAATAAACGGATATGGCTCGCTGCATCACATCATCCGCCTCCATCTCATTCATGCTGTCAGATTTCAACTACAATCAATGAAAGGAGGGCTGGAGCCGCTGGACCCTAGTTCCTTTCTACAAAAAAAAAGAAAAAGGGCTGCCTAATTTATGCTCCATGAAAAACGATTTGCTCGTGCTGCAAAACACTGGAACAACTTCTCATAATATTTAAAAGTTAAGATAATATATAATATTTTTGAATGCAGAACAAGTAAATAATTAATGAATTCGGTACAGCAGCAAATAATGACAGACAGAGTCAGGCGGAGACAACTCATGGGGAGAACTTTTTATTTATAGAAGATATTATAAAATAATAGAGAAAAAGAGAAAGAGTATTTTAATTTTTCGATACAAAGAATGATCGTTAAAATTTTAAGTTTTTTTTACAGATCAAAAGTGTCATTTTTTTTCAGTTGATTTGAAATGTCTGTAGCAACTAACTTTTTTCGACTTCAAACTTTTTATTTTCACAAAATAAAGGCCTCAGAGAATTTAAGACATCTGAAAAAAAAACTTTTTTTTTATATATGAAAATTTCAAAATACTCTTTCTCTTTCTTTTATTATTATTTTATAATATTTTCTATAAAAATTCTCACTCATGGGGCTACCAACGAAAAATTATGAACAAAGAACACATTTATCCTGCATAGGTAATTTAGTGGTAATGCCCAGTAAATTTAGGGTGGGGACGAGCAATTCAAAAAATTTAGGGTATCAGAAAATTATGCCAGTCGGGCAGTCATGTGGAGAAATCAGGGACTACCAACGAAAAATTAATTGGACAGTCTGGTGGGTGGTGCAAGATACTGAGATCAAGGTTCTAAATAGCGATTGTTGTGGGTATCAAAATTTTTAAAAATATTTCTGTCTAAACAATAATAAATTAAAAGACTACTAAAATTTAGAAATTTGATATTTAACACGTCCGCTATTTGAAATGGCGGACAACCAAAAAACTCAAATTTCCCATTGGAAAAATGAATTTATTTGTTTATTAATTTTTAAAAATAGAAAGAAAAACTTATAATTTCAATATGTTAGAAGGAACATCAACAAAATAGATAAAATATCTTATAATTTAGATATACTAGAAGCACTACGAAACATTTTTCAGGTAGAATTTTTCCCAGTTGTAAAAAAAATTAAACTTTTTCTTGGTATGTTACTAGAAAAATTTAATGTTTTGGATTTGAATTATTGATCCCGGTTCAAAAACCACTTATGGTATATAAAATATATTATTGTGGTTCTTCTAGTACATTCAAATTCTAAGGTATTCCTTCTATATATTTCTCTAGAAGGGATTTAGGAATAGAGTGAGTCTATGGTACTATGCATAGCACGGATTGGTCTATACTACAGATCAATATATTTGTTTTCAAAACCCTAACGGCCAATCCAAACCGTTCAACATGATTTCCATATGAGAATATACTTGTGAGCTAAATTTTATATTTTTTAGAATTTTTTTACTATTTTTTTATATAGGTAGAAAATCACTGTTTTTGGATGGTCCAGAATTTTCAAATCAAGTGATTTTCTACCTATCTTAAAACATAGTAAAAGAATTTGAAAAATATAAAATTTAGTCTGCAAGTACATATTCATGTGGAAATCACATTGAACGGTTCGGATGGACCATTAAAATTTTCAAAATGAAAATATGACTCTGTAGTACGGACTATCCGTGCTATGCATAGTACATATATTAAAATAGATGGAGTATCTTAGAATTTGAATTCCAATTTTTTTAGTTTTTTGGCTGTCCGCCATTTGAAATGGCGGACACCCCTTTGGTGTCCGCAACATCAAGGAATTCTCATAGTTCAATGGTTTTTTGGTTTATCTTTTTTTTTTGGGCAGGAGTATATTTAAAAATTTCGGCCGTGGAGAGGTTAAAAAAGAATCTATTATGGTGAATAGTGTAGCTATCCTACATAGCGTTTTTTTTTTCAAAAATTATATTCTATATTTCTGCTAATTACCAATATTACCAACATTAACAATCTAATGACAACTAATCTAAGTCTATATTTTTTTCAATCATGCAAAAAAAGAAAGAAAGAAAAAGATCTACATGTAACATTTTTTAATAGTTAATACTTTATAGTATTACATATTATAATAGACGAAGAAGAATTAATTTTATAAGTGAAATAAAGTTAGTACCTATTTGATCTTTACATATTATAATAATTGAAATTAGCTTTCAATTTAAACAAAGGGCAATAATTTTATAAGTGAATACTAGACAAAGAACAAGTAATAGGAAGAATTAATATTTCAACATTTTTTGATATAGAAAGAGAGACTAAATCACAAATAAGAATAGAAGCATATAGTTCGCTGTAGCATACCTAACATAGCGGACCACATAGCATTACAAATAGGAACGTAAGTACAGAAACCCATGTAAATTGTAAAAAAAAGAGAGAGAAGCCCATAGAACATAGCGGTCTGCAATAGCACGTAGCGGTAATACAGGTCCGCTATTACAACTATAGCGATCGTAGCTGAATTAGCATACTTTTATCTCATAGCTTAGTTTTTATGGTCCAAAAAAGAAATAGGCTATTTAGAATCCTGACTGTGATACATTTAGGTGGGGTTATATGCAATCCTTGCATTTAAATTTTGTAGTTTGAAAAGGTTATTTCTTCTGTGATAGTTTAAGCAATGCATAAAAATATACTTGTACCGGTAAAAACTATAATTTTTATTATAGTTAATGGTTTTAAATGTCTACTAATTTTACTATATTTTTATTTATAAATTTATGTATTTATAATGAGTCAAATAACTCTCATTTTTATCAATCTCTCTAAACTACTATATTCTTTTAATTCTACCTATCTACATTCTTAATTATCCTATTACCTTATTCTCCATCTTTTCGCGACTGAATCCGTTCTCATCCTAGCCGCCACACTCTGATCGAGATGTGGAATTCCACGCTTCGAGCTATGTTGATACCGCGCTCACATCGGCTCCACTCCCTCCTCTCTCTCATTCTTCTCTTGGCTCAAATAGGTAGAGATGAGAGAGAAGAGAGTATCGTTGTGTCGGAAGTAAGATCTAGGAGGAGAAGGGTGGCAGCTGCTCTAAGATTTGAATCGCTTACTTACGAATCACCCAACCCTAATAATATTCATAAATTTTTTGAAGGTTAATAATATTCATAAAATTATGGCCCATGTTGTTAGTTAAATTATATATTTATGATGTAATAACTTATGTGTTGTATAAGCAAATTTAACAACTAAATAATAATTTATATTGTTATATTTTCTCTTACTCGAATATTTTTTTCTGCTTCCACCACTGATGAATACTGATACAAGTAATTTATCTGATACAATGCATATATCGGGTTACACAATATTTGAAAAATCCATGATGCAATACATTTTTAATATATGTTAGTTATTACACTTGTGCAAAAATATAGCATATATTATTTAGAAAATCTAAAGAAATTTATTTCCAATTCACAGATAAATTTACATAAATTAGAAATATATATTACATGCATAAAAAAAACTAGAAGTGAAATGATCAATAATAAATTATACGTGCAAGTTAATATACGCCCTCTGATCCGTGACCATGCAATAAAAAAGGAGCTGATATATATATGAGGAGGGTTCCACTGCACCCTCTTTCTATGCTCCCAACCGGCTCCTAAATCTAAACCGAACATCTAACTTAAATTAATGGATGAGATTGTTTTTCCTCCCGACGCTTCATTTCCAAAAAAGCACTCCTCAACTTCTTCTCCAGTGACCAAATTTGATGTGTTTCTCTCCAGTGATTGAAATTGCCATGGCTAATGAAAGCGTTGAGTCTCCTTCTCGTGATGCACTTTCTGCTTCCCATAATTCCAGTTTTCCTTTCCGCTGTACTTTTTCTCTTTCACGCAATGAAGAAAGACAAGACGGCATGGTTGCTCCCTCCGCCTGGCCTTCCAGCGAACCCACCCAAACTTCATCACCCGCCGTAGCTCCAAGCTCCGTCGAACCTTCGTCGCCGCTGTCATCATTCTCTGACGTAATATACTTTATAAATATATATTAAATTTTTTTTAATTTGCATAGAGTAATAATGAAATTCAACTCTGACATATTTCTGTTTATCAAACATATGCACACAAAAAAAAACATATTCTTTTTCGCAAATGAAGCTATTTCATCTATATGCAACAATTTTTTTGTGTGCTTATCTGCAAATAAAAAAATTAATTCAAATGAGCCAATTTTTGAGTTTTAATGGTCATATAAGCAAAAATATTGGCAAAAATATTCAGTGCTTTGATGCACTCCATTCAACTAAAATAAATAAATACAATGACCTTAGATTACAAATAATAGAACCTCAATGCAATAACATAAAGAGATTTCAATTCAAAATCTTTATTCAATTATCATGCTTACAAAAGATAATGATCTCAATCTCAACATAACTACAAAAGCAATTTACAATTAAAAAAATCCCTAATTTTCCCTCACAACACTGCTTGTATGACCTATACTTGTCAGTGCTTTGATGCACTCCATTCAACTAAATAAACAAATACAAATCCTGAGTGTACATCAAAAAAATTGAAAAACTAAACTTGTCGGTTCCTCTCTTCTTCTATCAGATGTTAACATTGAAGTGGACCTGCAGAGAACACATAAGTCAATTTAATCTGATGTTATTTTTTACCTTTCTCCATCCAGTCAATTAGCCTCCTGGACTCGTTATCCATGGGCATTAGTTTTTTAATCTTCATCTCTTCATTTGAAAAAGAAGAAGAAATCAGAAAAAAAAATTAACTAAAATAGTGGAGGTTACACAAAGTAACCTAAACAGAAAGCTCACTAAAAGCTGGAACAGACTTGTCATTGAAGATGAATAAGTGTTTAACCCAGCATTTAAGTAGACTATTATTTCTTGGGACAGGTCGACAGCTCAATCACGTACACGCGCGGCCACCAATAATTGAGGCTAGGCTGGCTAGCTTGTCTCAATTTAATTAATTACTTTATTTTATAACTTATATGATTTCAATTTTTAGCCTTCATTAATGAATTATTATGAAAATAATTTCCAATAGGGTAAACCTAAATTTACTAGCTCCTAATTAAGATTTCCCATATGTATTGTAAATGTTAGCATGTTTTCACTTAAAAATTAGCTAGTTCTAAGCTCCATTTCGTGTAACAGGTTGTCGAGGCAGGTCAAGACACAGGGATTGTAATAATTTTTATTCAAACATGTACGTCAACAAATAAATAGACAGAAACATGGTTTGCAGTATTCTTTAGCATTTGACAACTAGGATAAACCAACAAGCAATATATCCAGCATAAACCCTTGAATTTAAATGATAACAGCAAGATATAATTAAACAACTTGGAATCCGATGAAAAAAAAATTAAAATTTGGATAAAGATCATCTAGCTAGCATTGTTCTCCTAATCATCACTCAAGCTAAAACGGCCTGAGAGCAAAGTTAAGCCTTTTAACAAGATCTTCAACCGTTAGAGAAACCTCCTCATCAACCTACACCAAATGAACACTAGAAATTAATGAAGTAATATAACTTTTAAAACAAAACATATCCTTCCTCAATCCCAAAAACAAAATAAATTAAAATGAAAACACAATATTTGAGAAAATTAGTATTTAATCTAGTGACAAAAAAAATACTTTCCATGTAAAGATTGCAAATTTAAAATTCCACTAATTTTTTTTTGTAGATATTCGAAGATTGATGACTTTAACTCTTATTTTATTAAAAAAAAATCGCAAAACTTGAGGATAGTCGACTTGCCTTTGCAGTGATGGTCATGTCAAGCGAAGAACTCGTAAATGGCACAACCGACGTACTAACAACTGTTAATCCAAGGCATTCAATCTCAGACAATGCCTTCACCAAAATTCCTTTTTGGCTCCCACAATGGATCTTGATTAGAACTCTTTTCTCAGAAATTCTGACCTCTATCTCAGGTCGTTGCCCCGACTTGGTCGATAACTCGTTGTCCAGTGAGTTGTTATCGCAAGTAGATGAGTTACATTCATCGGGAGTCGATTGCGATCTTTTTACAATAACAGCAGCTTGGACAGTTTTGTCAGTAGCTTGTGTTTCTAAAGTGTTCACCTTCTCTTGGAGTGTTTTAACGTACTTGATAGCATCATTCAAAACAGAGGCTTTATCCATCTGGAAATTATAGGCATTTATCATCATCTTTATAGGTTAATAACTTTAATAAGGTATATTATGAAAGAAAATTGATAAAGTATAAGTTTTGCATTAACTTGCTTAGAGATATAGCATTGATATTTTATTATTTTTGAAATGCTTCATCTGTCTATCATACTAATTAATTGCGGCTCTAACAAAAAGATATGTTATCTTATGTAAATAAATAAATGGCAATTGATATGTTGGATTGCATACCCTGGTTAGGCCAGGAACAAGAGAAGATAATGCAATGAATTTTTGAGTGAGCTTCTCTCTTCTCTTTCTCTCTGCCATTACATGACCTTTCTTATTCAACGTGGTCGAGTCAATCACCGGATCGGCCGAAGTGGTACTGTTCTTTTCTATCTTGCCATCAGCCATCGTCGTCACTTCATGGCTCCTCTTTCTCCCTTTACGCGATCTTGAACTTGGATTCGAGTTACCTGATCCTGTACCATCTGACTTGTCAAGTCCCTCCTTTTGTTTTGTGAAGCAAGAATTCCAACTCTTGTTTCTCGGTCTCTTTATCTTCTTAGCTTCATCGTCGTCAACTACATTGTTAGAAAAGTTGCTTTGTGGTTGTGGCGACGTGGTGTACAGTTCGGGACTTTGATTAAGATCCGAGTTTGAATTTGACAAGCAGCATTCGGGCGAGATAGAAGAAAGGTCAGGTATCATAGGGGATAGTGCGAATTCATTATCAAATTGCTCAAAATCTTGGAAAAAGGATGAATAGTCCATTTCCTACATTGCATGAAATTCAAAATGTTGTCAACACTTTTGGTTGGATAGTTTTGTGTATATAAAAATCTACCTGCACGTTATTCAGTCAACATAATATCAATGTAATGTCAAATTGTGGAAACTCGATCGAGTGCCTAATTATTCTTTTCTTAAATGATTTAAAAAAAAATTCTTATCAACAAATTGCGAATTAAACGAACCATATGTTAAACCAAAAATTACTTTATTAGAGGAGGAGCTAAATTATTACAATGTTGATGTTCCAGTCCTTTACTTATTAATAATTGAAGACCGATCTTTCAAATATAATAGTACCATTATTAGTGATTGCATTAAAAAGAAGAAAAAAAATGAGTTCTTACGAAGTTCATGAGCCAACTGCCAGCATTCGATGGCTCCATGTAGAATTCTATGAAGAAACCAAAGATCTAATTAAATACCACCTTGATATAGATTACTCTTCAACTTTTGTATGGCACAATTAATATAGCTTTTTTAACTAGTTCAACCAGCCTAGACAGTAGACAATGTCATTCCTGTGAAAGGTTTTATTTAAAGTTCTGATTGAACTAATATTTTTTATGGAATATAAGATGAAAATAGACTTACATGAAGTTATCAGAACTTTTAACTGAATGAAGAACCAGTAAGAACAGAAATGATTTCTGGAAGCTAGCACGGATAAGGAAGCCTGGTAGTATTAGAGGGAAGAGGAATGATGGAATTAATGTTTCCCTCCCTTTAATGTATACTTCTATAAATAGATGTGAACTGAACTGAACACAATTAATAGATGACATCAACAAACAAGCCTGCCCTGGTAGCTACTGTATTAATTATAATAGTAAAGAAGATATGGCATCGATGGCTTGATGAGTGATGACCACAAAAATAATTTTTGTTAATTCTTTCTTTTTCCAAGGAATAGATTATAGATACCCATACCACATTACCACCCCTGCAAGCATGTAGATCCGTCTTCTCCGGTGCAAGCTGTGTATTTCAATGCGAGGATTAATTAATTAATTAATTTGTCGTCTAACCTGTTAGTCAACCATAACCGTGCAATTGGGTACGTACGATACGGGTTGAAAATTGTGCTATCGATTACACTTTGTC